>JAQGAU010004729.1:0-11146 GCA_034698045.1 Paramacrobiotus richtersi | reverse complement strand
AAATGTTTATACTGCTCTCAAAAACTATTTGCATAGCACACTTTATAATAATTATCAACAAGTCATCAACTGAGTAGTTTTGTGAGTAGTCAGAAAAAAAGCACCTCGAGACCAACACACAACAATGGTAACACGACTGACTGTCCGTATAAAACCCCAAACGCTTTCGAAACACTTGTTGAATGCCGCGACTCGACCGACCCCGACTCTGTACCGGCACATCCGCTCAGTTCAGATCGGCCATAACGCTTATTAAAATAGAGATACACCAGATGATGAGAGGGAACCCATCATTTACCGGAAACAGCCCATCACCAGTTTGGTACGCGGTCCGCGTCAATGTACGATAACATTACATGTAATCGGCGGTTGGGAACTTATCAATCTTAAACCCAATCCCAGTATCAAGTTTGGTACAGTTTTGTGTCCAACCGGGAAACCGAGTGCAAACTATGCATTTCCGTTCAGTGCAAGTTCGATGCAAGCGAAAAAACTCGAGAGATTTCCATATATCATTGTTATCCTAAAGAGCATCAATCACTATTAACCCGCCCACAACACCGCATCTTCTCAAAGAAAGGAAAAGCAGCATTCCGGTGTAAATGATTTATGGTATGTTTCTATAGGATAATAACATGGTACTGGTAATTTTTAACTGCCGCTGGTCAATGATCGGGTAATACGATGGGCGGATACTTAGTATGCTAATCGCACAAACACACTGCGACGATCACCATATCAAAGCAAATACACAACAATTTATTGTGCACTTGCTATTCTCATCACCGAAAGTATGAAAACCACAACAAATTTTCAATCAAAAGCACTCTAAAAAACTAGTTAGTAAGTTATATATCACAAACTGAAAACACGTGTATTGGCATTATCAAAAAATATAAAAACAACAGTCAATTTCATTCAAAAAATCCGAAGTCTGAACACATTTGTTTCTTACCGAAGACAGTCGATCTCAACATGCAAATCATGCATTCCATCCAGACTTTACACAGGTCAATTAAAAAGGCAAAGGAAGTGTTACAGACGCTTTCTCATGAAGTATGTGACGAATTTGGGATCACGTTCGATAACCGGCCGTTGCGATAGCGCGGGTGGCGGAGGCGGTGGAGGTCCATTGCACGATTGCGCTGGCTCCGGCTGCGACTGCTCATTATACTCCTTAGTTGAGTTTGAGTCTTCCGCTGCTGCCTCCGGCAAGGGAACAATGTTCAGGTTGGCTAGTGCCATTCGTTCAAGTAAGTCAGCCATCTGGAAAATCAAAATATTACGTCACAATCAAAAATCCATAAAACTGTCCGATTTTTTAATATACTGAACAATTGGGAAATATTATGTGAAATGATAAAGATCCGTTATAATTGTTGAGTTATATTTGTAACCACTTGCCCGAGGATCTTGGTGCAGCTGGGAGTTTGAACCGGCTGTGGTCACCGGAGAACAATATTCATAACCGAGTTTCTGTGGAAATATACGGCTTTTAGGTTGATTGCGCAATAGGGACTATTTTCCGTAGCAGCACGAAACACACCTGGTAAAAATGTCTTTCTCCACCGTGTGTGGATAGATAAATCTCTGAAAATCCCATCCTAAAAGTACGCTGTTTTTCAAGTATACAGCGAAAATGAAACCAGAAACACGTCAGTTTCGAATCATTAACGGAGAAATAATCCTTCATCCAAAGATTTGTTTCATAAATTTGACTTACTTTCTTGCCCAACTTTCCGTTCCCTCCATTAGGACACGTCCGTATCCCTTCCCACGGCAGGCTTTGTCGATGATAACTGAAACAAAAACAATGAAAATTCGAATTTCACTTGCCCCATAATAATATTCTAAAAATAACAGAAAATTAACTTGAAATATGTAATTACAAATTTACAGAAACCCAGTAATATTAACGTGGTTGGGATCGATTGGAATAATCTTCGAACTACCTGATTCCACGAAGCAACCACCGGATTTCCCTGGTATACAAGTTAATCGAGAATGGCCCACAAGACTTGCTGGCTCTCTAGTGGATGAATTTTCCACCATTATGAGCGATAATGGAAACTTTTCAGAACTCTTCTCCAGGGAATGAATCCTACAATTTTTAGATGTTCTCAAAAATTCTGCTCACAGGGAAAGCACAGGTATTTTATAAAACGGCACAAATGCAAACCTATGAAATTTCTCATTTGACAGTGACTGTGAAATGCAATCATTACAATGCCTGATAAAAATGACAAGCTAACAAAACTGCGAAGGAAGATACGTACATATCACAACAAAAACTCCGCAAACAAATCACACAGGTACCTGGCCTCTAGGCTTCTTTTCCACTCATCATTCAGGAGTAAAGCGCATGGTGTGATGTACTCCGGGTGCTCGTGCAAAGGAAAAACTGTGCTGTTTCCCATGCTGCGAATAAGGTTCTGAAAGTACTGCAGAGTGCAAATGAGGACTTTTAACGGGTTGCTCGCGATAAATTGCCGAAACTTTATGCTTGCCTTGCTTGGATAGCAAACGCATACGGGATCAAATCGTTATGCAAAAACGTACAGTAGGGGTCTGTGATCCCAGAAAAATTTTCTACGGTTTGGTACTCTGCCCCAGCACCTGCAGGAGTTTATCTTCAAAAGGTATCAGAAAAACGGCTCGTCCTGGCATGAAAAGTAAATAGCATTTTGAACCTGCCTTTACTTGTCGACGCAAAGTAAAATCTTTTCGCCGGCGAAACTTGTTAGAACAATGATCTCTCTTCACAATAGCGTGCAGACATTCGGCCTACGGCTCTATCTGGGTCCGCGGGAACAACGTCCTGGAAAACTAGTGTCATGAAAACGATATGTCTTCGGTCACGAAGGCGCCCAGAAAGTGGGTTCGCTAATAGCCGTTGTTCCCGTATGAAAAACCGAGAAGGACCTCAAGGACAACAAGGTTAAGCTGCTAGTTTGGGCTTTCAAGCCTGTGTTCGCACTTACAAAAATGTTTAAAAACAAGAAATTACCGCAGTTCCCAGAAATTTTGTTTTTCATATTTTTTACAAGTTTTATGTCCCCTCTCAGGCTCACTGGTGCTCTGCAGTCGAATCTGAATATTTTTATCCGACAGCCCTTCGGATAGATCATCTTTTAAAACCGCCGCTCATGGAATGCGACGACTGGGGCGTGGTCAGCAGGCGAACAACTAAACAGTGACGGGGACAGCTGTAATTTCGACACCTTTGAGAAGTAATGCGCGGGGACTTTTAAGGGAAGGGCTAAAAGTACTAAATTAGGCTGACATAGATAGAGGAAAGAATGTGCAATCAAGTGGTGCAACACTCTAAACGTTAGCTTTGTCGGGGAAATTTAGACTGAGTTAAAACAAATCGGCAAATTAGAGCGAGCATCCCGTTAGGTCCGAAGCTCGCTAATCACCCAAGCGTCACAAGTTTTTTTGCAAAAGAACTCACTCGTACACTTGCCAAGGTAATAAAATGCAAGTTATAGAGCGGAATAAATCACGCGAAGATTTCCTGCGCCTAAAAAACCTTGCATTTGTTATGTACTTCTTAAATTCTTAACTGATCTTACAATTTGTTAGCTTCGCTAAACTCATGATCAGTTCATGGTTTTCTTAAAAAAAATGAAAAATTTCGAAATTGCCTGCCGCTATCGAGCCCGCCCGCGGACCGCAGTAACCAAATAACCACTTAAGGTCGCCTCCCGTAGTGAATGGCTTGTTTGTTTTTGGAGATTGGTGAATTTTTCAGTCATCGACTCATCTGTGACTTGTCTTCCTAATTCCTATTCTTTAATCATTCTTATGATTGACTGCAGTTTATCTTTCTTTAATAATAACTTTGTGACCGTGCAGTCCCTGTTTTCTTTAAAAATTATTAGAAAACAAGGTATGTTGCGTTCACCATCGTGTGCCTACTGTTGATTTAAATGATGCCTGCATTTCCTGGCAAAATACACTGGATCACCCAGAAGAACTGCTTTATCAACCTACCAGCTGAATGGATCTCTGAAATCCAAAAATCTCCCGCTAAAAAGGTTCGCAAAGTCTCTAAAACTCTAACTGGCAATAACAGTACCATTCATGCCCGGACTTTGTTTCTGTTTCGTGGTTTACTTTTTTTGCGTTCTTTTTAGTCTCGGACAGGCTGCACTGTCCTGCGAGTGCGCTCCTCGTCCAACCCCTCGAAAAGTGCGTTCCTGGCATGGTCCGGTGGCTCGTCGTTCTCCTTTGGAAATCCCGCGAACAGTATTGAAATTGATGGGGATTACGCTCGTCTGATTGATCTGCGAAATGGCGAAGAGGTGTGAGCGAGAGAGTAAACGAGAAACAAGCCCGAATGTTGATCTACGCGCGGTGTCTAAAGCACAACGTTTCCTGAAAATTGCAGATTTCGTTGGAGCCTACTGATATGCACCCGGAATGTGTACGGATCGTGCTGGTGTTGGACGATGCATCCTCCTGGCAGGAAATCGTAAGAGATTAAAATCGGGTGACAGTTTTGACACAGAGATAAATTTCTACTTGTTGCAGCATTATTCTCGATGAAATTCCATATTTTTTCCTTTTTTGAATAACGCTTTTTTAATAGCAAGTTTATCCGTTAATTTCGACATCTTATCAAAATCCTTGACGATATTTCATTGTTATTTCTAAGTTTTATTTTTCGCCCTAAAATTTGCACTTTGTTAGCGTGATCTTCCGTTGTCATGTTATCGAGTGTTATCAATATTTTCGGAATATTTTTTCAGTCGGCCCATGGCGAATTCATTGAGCAGCATCTGTTGGAAGTAATCCGTGTAGTATCGCTTGGAATGAAATTTCCCATCTGGATCCAATCAAACGGCAGCAAATTCCACACTTTCGAAATCGCAAAAATGGAACCTGCGTTCCCCTTCACGATTCTCATGCCGGAAACGATTGTTGAAATTTTGCCGCATAATCACGGTTTAACAGCTACCCCAACGAATACTTCTAGTCCTTCTTTGTTTTCGCATCCCGAGTACGGTTTTCCGTTGACGTCGATGATCTGGGACATGTTCGTCAAGCGGGCTAGTCCTTCGTCGCCGTCTATGGCGCCTGTGCAAAAAACAGCAGAGGAACCGTGTTCCGAAAAGATGGAGAAAATTGCAGAGATGCCATTGTTCTCTGACCGGTAAGCTGCAGCTTTAGTCGATAGAATCTGTTTCAAGGATTATTGGTCTATTTAGTAGTAGAACTATTTAGCCATAGGATTAAGCAACAAGATGGAGCGTGGGTTTTACAGTGGATAAAAGCTTTTAGTTTTCTGCCAAATATTCGGCCACAGCGAGACCGGCGGTTGTTCAGCAACATTTAAGCAATCGGTGATTTTTCATTACCTAATACTACTTCGATTACATTTTGAAAAATGCAGTTTTTCGTTGGGTATCGTACAAAAACTAGTTCATGTGGATCCGATTTTCCAATACAGGCCTCTGCACCTTAAATGACAGTTGATTACAGTGATCTTAATTCTGTCCTGTCCTATTCTATTAATGGACATTTTTTTAAAAGACATAAGCCGAACATTGTAAACTGTGAATTTTATATTCTGGGTTTCATGATCATCTGGTTATCGAAAATTTAAAGTTCTGTAGCGCTTATTGTTCGCTTAGTAACTGAGCAGGTAGATCTAGATGTGACTGTGCTTTGAATGTTATTTCGTATGAGCAGGAAGGAACAGCCGGAGCCTAATCCAGAGTATTCTGCTATCCTAAGAGTACAAGAAATTTTCCCGGTTGATCGCACAAAAGAACCACCCGACGGAATGGATAACATTGCCATCGTCCATTGTCCTGCGTTTGACTGCGATCTGTCGCTAACGTCAGACTGCGTCGTGCAGGGCTCTCTTCGAGTTGTTCCTGTACCGGCGCACCATAGCCAGTCCGAAAGCAAAGCCGACAAGTCACCACCGTCTTTGGAAATCTCATTGAGACTTATCTGTAATGAAAATGAAACCGTTGTAAAATGCGGTCATATGGGATTTTCGAGATCTCTCCTGATGCAGCTCAGTTTAATCAAGTTAACGCTCGTCCGGGTTTCCTTTTTGAAGAGTTCTTTAAAGAGTGCCGAGGAACCAAAAATATCGGTAGAAAATGTTTTCACCAGTTCATTTCGAAGATACAGCGTTTCTTTGGCTTCTGCTGTATTCCCAACGGTTTGCGAATACCTGGTTAACTATGCGGATCTGGCGCTGTCGCTGACGAAATTATCAAGTACAGATTTTCATCCCGCACATTATTTCGTATTTCCTGGGGTGTTGCTGCTTGGGGGTCTTGGAACTGGGAAAACGACAATTATAATGGATGTAGCTGACAAATTAGGGTGTGCTCCGTATCTTGTACACTGCGAAATCATCCAGTGTAAACTAATTCGAGGTAAAAAAATATATATATAAAAAATATATAAAAAATATATGTATATTTATTTATATGAATATATATAAAAAATATATATAAAAATATATAAAAAATATATATTTATTTATTTATATGTAAAAAATATATATAAAAAATATATAAAAAATAAATATATAAAAAAATTATATTTATATAATAAATAAAAAATTCCTATTAATTTTGAGGTAACGTTGCGCGAATGCGATTTTTATTATCGATGATACGCGTCTATTTCAGGAAAACGGCCGGATACGTTGAGGAAGCTTCTCGAGGCTCTTCTCGAAGAAGCAATCCACAGACAGCCCTCGGTTATGTTTTTCGATGATATTGAATATTTGGCCGCGAATATTATCACCGACAACGAAACGGAGATTGAATACGCGTATCGGGTGGCGCATATATTAGTCGATATGCTGAATGTGTTACGACATCGACGTGATCGAGTGCTGTTTGTCGCCACATCAACATCCCGAGATTCCGTTCATGAATTGCTGGTTAATTGTGGATCGAGCTCCGTATTCCATAAGTTTCTTGGTATTCCCGGATTGCAGCTGGATGAACGGAAAGTACTGCTGAAAATGCTTTTCGAGGAAGAGGATGATTTGTACGATAAGGATGTTAATGTCGCGGAAATTGCTGAGAAAACCGACGGGTTCATTATGCGGGATTTCCGGCTCGTACTAAAGAAGATCAGGAATGGGTGTATTTTATCCGGCAATAAAGCAAACGGTACATGGAATAGTCTTTTAAAGCCTTCGCACAATCTGAAGTTTCCCGGTTTATAGTGTGCAATATTTACGCACATTTTATACAGTAACGTAATTATTAGTGTAACGAGCGCCTCACGTGTTTCAGATGGCCGCCTGATCATCCCTTCCGAAATAATCACTGCCGCATTAGAATCCACCGTTCCCGCATCGATGCAGAAGGTGACAACATCGCGGCAGCTAGATCTATGTGCGTCTTGGGACGATGTCGGCGGAATGCAGTCAGCGAAGAAACTACTGAAGGAAATCTTTGAACTTCCTGTTAAATATCCCAAATTATATGCCAAGTGTCCCTTGCGCCTGCCGCGTGGTGTTTTGTTGTACGGTTTACCGGGAACGGGGAAAACGTTTATCGCTGGAGTAACCGCCAAGGAAATGGGAATCGGGTTGATTTACATTCGCGGACCGGAACTCTTGTCGAAATATATTGGAGCTAGTGAATCCAAGGTCAGTATATTTATTTGGTCTGATCTAGTAATATATTAAACTTATCCTGCAGGTTCGAGACGTTTTCGAACGGGCCAGAGCAGCTAAACCATGTCTGATATTATTCGATGAATTCGATGCGATTGCACCGCGGAGAGGTCACGATTCGACTGGCGTTACCGATAGAGTGGTTAATCAGTTACTAACGGAAATGGACGGTATTGAGAGTTTGGATGGGGTTTTTATTATAGCCGCTACCAGCCGACCAGAACTGATCGACCCAGCGGTAAATATTCCGAAATCCATAATGAATTTACTCTATTTACATTTGTTCAGATGTTATTGTTCCATTCTTATTTATATAATTTATTTTATTATTAATTTTTACAGATTCTTCGACCCGGAAGAATAGATAAATGCGTGTATTGTCCAATTCCGACCCGCAATGAACGGTTGGAAATCTTGACAATACTTGCTAGGAAAGTTCCGCTGGATGCTGATGTGGATCTGAATGAACTGGCTGATTTAACGGAGAATTTTACGGGTGCTGATTTGAAGTCGGTGATGACTGATGCGCAGTTGTATGCCATAGAAAAGCACCTACAGGATTTCTTTCCGGTGGGATTTGCTACTGAAGCTGTTTTGAGTGGGGATCATCGTAATGATCGAGGCGATGTCAGGATAGAAAAGGAAACGTCACCTCAGCCGAAAACAATCGTCAAAATTAGAAAAGAAGAAATTGTGCAAGCCTTCCAGGGACGATTGCCGTCCGTCTCGGATGAAGATCGCATTCGATACGAATCAATGTGAGTATCGTATCTACAAGGATGCAATGGTTGTATTTTTGTTTTTCAAAATTATTGTTTTCCGTTATTACCTTTCGCTCGTCAGCGTAATGTAGATATAAATGTCCGTTTTTTAATCTAATTGTAATGCATGGGGTATAGATTTCAAATGATGTACCTATATCTTGGGGATTGGCAGTGAGATTATTTTTGCAGGGCAAATGATTTTGCGAAGGAGGGTGCGGCAAATTTATACCGGTTGCCGAAACCTGGGGCCTTGGCCACTTTGGCTTGATTTTACAGGAGATGTGTGCTCATTCTATAATATCTGTGATATGTGTTTCGTGATAGATTTCTCTAGCATTTTCATGATTTGCTCGAACTACTCTGTAATTACTTGAATCTTTTGTAGTAAACCTGTGAAAACATGTACCGTTACAGCAAGCGTGCCTTGCTGATCAATAAAAGTGTTCAAGGGCGATGTAATCAGAAACACCGTCAGGCGGTGTGGAAGTCTTTTAGGCACAAAAGGATGTAGGGAAATTACTTAATAAGAAAAATCACAGCGCTCTAACGTCATTAATTAACTCTTCTGCATTTTATAATAACTGCTGCGGGACTGTACGGATGTGTTCGGAGACAGCTTCCGACTAGGCTACGCTGTGGAGTAATTGCCCGTACTGTTTGTTGTTCGAGATTAAAATCAAAAAGTGGAGTAATTTAGACTGATCCGATGAGCAAAGAAGCATTAGAAAACGTGGACCCTGCTAGCAATATAATTTACCCATTTCGTGTTTAAGTAATCTTCATAACCAGAATGTTATTGGTTTACAATTTTAACGTCTTACGTAGATTTTCGATCTGCTGAGTGGCTTAAATTGCGAAACAGGATAAATAAATCCCCCGCACTACAAATTAAAAATTAAAAGCGCTTCATAAACGCTGTACTGTAAACAGGTGTCAGCAGTCAGCTTTGCCTAAAAGCTGTAAGCAGGCACGATCATTAATGGACGTAAAAGGTCGCCGCCACAAACAGCCGGGTGTTTAATTAAAGAAGATTGCTATTGCAGTGCAGTTCATTTATTATGCGATCGCGACGCATATTGGCGGCGCGTTCCCACTACGGTACTACCGGTACCACAGTCTTGCTTTGAAATACTAGTTAATGAACTTCATATCTAGATCTGCGCCAGAAGACCTGTGAAAGATTTCAAGCATCATCACTGGACGTCAGACCTTTCGGAAAGTTACAACAGTAATTTCGCAATTTCTTCTCTTGTTTTCGATTCGGTCTGATTCTCAGTTCCGCACTATGTATGAAAAAGGTTCGACAGATGTTCCTTACACGAATACTGCTTCTAATACCACGACAGAAAAAGGATTCGATTTTGGATCACCGGTATTTCGCCGGTTTCGCTTCGGTTACTTTGTTCTGCTAAGCGTACTGGCATGCATCGGAAGTCTGAACCTTTTTCTTACACTATGGCGGAAGGGCTTTTTCAAAATCCATTTCTACCTCTTTGTTGGACACCTTTCTTTGATTTACTGCATCTTCGGAGTGTTCGTCCTACCTTTCTACATCGTTCAGTAAGTAAACCTTCACTGTTACTAGTAACGTTTGAATATTACTATAATAATAACATCACCCATATATCATATATGATATACGGCATTTGTGTAAAGTGTATTGTCCATTTCGGATTGGTTAAAAGGCTAGCTTTTTACTGGTTCAGGTTTACGTTAGAAGGACAATGGCCGTTCGGAGTTGGCCTGTGTATTACGTTCAACATTGTTCACAATATTTGCGTTTATGAAATGCAAGTGACGGTTGTTTTGGTTGCTGCTGATAGGTAAGAACTTAGACAGTAACATGAATTGTAGATGTATGTATTCTGACCTTTCTTATTTACATTTTCTTTTTGCGTGGCCTCGAAGGAGCTAAGACAATCATTCTGTCCACATTTTTATTTATGCTATAAAGTTCGATGTATGAACTTGCAAGTAACGGCCGGTAACACTGTAATGCAGCTACAGTGGACGTTCAAGCAATCAACTGTAAAATATAATCAGCACGCACATTGCTCTAGTAACGTGCCTGAAACAGAGTCGAACACAAAATGTCACTCAGGAACGTCGGGTCAGGGGTGTATCGAAAGCGTAGGGACCACGGGCGTGGTGGCAGTTTCCGGTGTCCTTTGTGGTGAGTAAGTGGTATTTCAGTTTTCAAGGATAAATGTAACATTATTGCTAAATTTAGCACTCATGTGACTCCTGTGGGTGCCCTGCTCCGGGATAGGACTATCTGCACACTGTTATGCGTCCGCTTCTGCGATTTAAACAATCAAAGTCTGATTACAGAAGGCAATCCGTTGCAACGCTATGCCATACATTTTCCCTTCGAATTCGGAATTTTTTTTGCGTAATCCTTGTTTTTGATCTATAGTACCTACAAAAGTTACCAGCAACCACTTACCACAGCCACATCGGCCATACCCACATCCGTGGTTGCCATGTTTTCGATACACCCGTCACGAATACGTTGAATACATGTAATAGAAGATTTCTCGATTGTGACCTTCAATGTAGATTGTGGGCAATGCGTTGGCCGCTCCATTATCGAGCACATCGTAATTTCCGCAACATGATGTTGACATTGGCATTATCTTGGATTTATTGTTGCTTCACAGGTACGCAGCGGCAGCTGTAAATTTACTTTAGGGTCATATTGTACAGCACGTGTCATTAC
>JAQGAU010004728.1:0-11147 GCA_034698045.1 Paramacrobiotus richtersi | reverse complement strand
GGGCCATAATTTTGAATTGTTGATTGCCTCAGCACACTCTTTGAAAGTGCCAACACGAGCGAATGTAGTCCCTCTTCATGACGATGATAATGTCATAAGCCAAAAAATGTTTCAGGCCCCTTTTAACTCCATCAGATGTGTTCGACACACCAGTTTTGAATGTGACCCGCCGAGCTGGGACGGATATAACCCTACTTTCCAAGCTACGCATCCGGATGACCCAGCACACAGCCCACCGCTACATTGTCCGTTACAATCGCCGCATTATCTGGGCGACGCATCCTTTGCGCGCTTTAAGAGAAACCATCTTTCCGCACGGCGCCAATCTTTCACTCAACCAGGATAACTTCAGCATGACAATTCCATACATGCCAAAGTCCTTTAGCGGAACGTATGAAGTGTGGGTGCGGCCGTACATGGAACAAGACGAATTTGTTGTCCAGACCATTAACCTGAAGCTAACCTAACCTGCTAACATGTGCCTTTGACTTTATATCAAAATTGTGTTTACAAAATACATCATCGCCAAGGAAAGCTGCAAACTTCGAGCTAATTATTGATATGGCTGGATTGTTTTACTGGCAAATCGCAGTACATTCATATGTTTTTCTTTTGATACTGTGTAAATTGCCTTCAGGTGTGTATTAAAATCTCTTGCGACAGTGGATCGCCATTCGCCACTGTTGTCTAGTCAACAAAACGAAGAATCATCGGATTCCAATGTATACCTTTTGTTGACCGCACCAGAGTAAGGCACACCCGTTTCGAATTTAGTCCTAATTACATAGCGAAGAACAGAACGTTTTCACATGATCCTGTAATCAACACATCCCTCACAATCACAGAATGTTTCTCCAGACCCACAATACCCAAACTTTCCACAGCAATACCCAGATTTACTGTTCGGATCACAGATCGCCACTTCACCGTCAATCCGCGGGGCCAATGGACCACATCGTCCAACATTCTCCGACCCAGTCTCCCACTTCCACCACTTTCTTTTTTCTACCGTCTTCACCAGCAGTCGCGGATTAACTGTGAAATCTGTACAACCAGAGCATTCGCAGTATTCCTTGCCAGTACCACACAATCCTTCTTCAGAACAGCAGTGTGCGTTCGGATTATCTGGATTGCAGATCGCTACTGTCCCGTTAATGCGCGGAACATAGGGTCCACATCTCCCAAAATATTTCTTATTCTCGGAAGTAAACCATAAAACTTCCTTTAAACTCGGCGCAACACTGTGTTCTAATATCTTCTCGGGATGCTTCCCGTAATCGACGCAGGTCGGGCAGTCACAAAACTCTGCTCCGGTTCCACACGTGCCGTCAGGTCCGCAGCAGGAATGCAGCGAGTTGACCGAATCACAAGCGGGGTAATAACCATTAATCAAAGGTGCTGATACTCCGCACAACCCAAACTTATTCTCAGTCCCGGTCCAGCTCCACCACCGTGGTTCATAGCACCGGTATTCCGGAACGGTAAGATTCGTGATGGACGAAGAAGGCGCACAGATGTCGGTTCTGCTGATGGCTTGCAGCATCGTATTATTGTCGTCGTCGTAATCAATGGCCCACATCATCACCCCACCAACCCCAGCTTTGACGGCATATTCCACTTTGACCTGGGCGCTTTCCGGGGATTCAAACCCAATGTACGTCTTGTTCACTTCGTTGTACGCGTACGCTCCTTGGATCTTACTGTTGTACGCCGGTTTGTATCCACGATGATGGTAGTCGATGGTTTTATACCAGCGAATGTCGTTTACCTCCAAAATGTCGCGATTCATCTTCCTCCAAACCGGATCGCCGTCGGGCGCTCCGTCGACGTGATGCCATAAGCGGCCGTATAACGGAATACCCATGACGAGTTTGCTCAGGTCTTTAATGGCGCAGGCGTACTGCTCCATGGTCCAGTGGACGTTCAGCGAAGCGTAGCTTGGAGGTCCGTAGAAAAACAGTGGAGCCGGTGGACCGGCATTGCGACCGGATGTTGAGTTGGGCCAAGGACCAAAGTAATCGTATGTCATGACGTTGACCCAGTCGATAGCGTCGGTGGCGAATAATCGCTTCAGGTCGAAGCCTTTTAGGGCATAGCCGGGAGGTCCTGTAAATTAGAAGTGTTGTAATTGCTGATTACTGAGGACCGAATGGTAATGTTCACGCGCTTGTAATGACCAAATGATCAACATGATCGTTTAAAAAAATATTTCGAACAGTTAATGAGGAAATCTATTTAAAATGCTTCCCGACGTGCTGTGTCTCAAAGACGAATTTCGAAGCGGAGTAATGACTAAGTGACAACCAACAGCAAAAAGACACACTAAATCTAAGCGGAATATTTTATCTATCGTGAAAGCAACTGGTTAAAAAATGTTTGCAATCTGTGCATCCTGTTTGCCTCGGTTATTTACGCGTGGTTCTAGTAAAGCTTTTCCGCTTTTCTCGAGACGCATAGCAGAACATGCCTCAGAACATATATGACATGGTTCATCGCAAATTTACCAGCAAATGTCAGTATGTAACGTTGTCGTCCAAGTTCGGCACTCCATGTATCCAGAAAGTCCCGGATACTTCTCATAAAAATTACATGAAGCGCTTTGTCGTCTGGATAGGTACCGGGAAACTCCCAATCAATGTCCACACCATCCAGATTGTACGTGGTCAAAATGGTTTTCAAATTATCAGTAAACAGGTTAAAGGCTTCTTCCTTGCGGACCATGCCTTGAAACTGGTCTCCGCTGTCCGCTCCTCCAACGGCAATCATAATTTTGGGATGAGGGCTGTTCCCCCGCAGTTTGAGCAAATTGTGAAAACGGGAGTTATTGCCGTTGGTGAGACTCAAGCTTCCATTGGGCGACATAGGTGGAAATGCATAAATGACGTGTGTGACGTAGGTCAGCATCTCTTTGGTCATTTCTCTTTCACCGAAAGATGTGTAGTAAGCGACTATCTTACGCCCACATCGTTCTTCTGAAGATTCTCCTTTTGGAACGCCTGCAACAAGGTGTTAATGATTGATCCCACCGCGTAACAAAATGCAAAAAGGTCGGTGAAATTGGAAAACAACTAGCAGCTGGCTGAAAAATTGTCGTTTTTTGATCACTTGTCTCACCTTTTATCGTGGCGGCATTTATAATATGGGAATAAATTAATAATTCAAAAATTAGCATGAGGTGATTGTGCCATCTGTCAAACTTGATCATGATGATAACGCTTAAAGAAGTGAAATCGTATCCGTCTGAAATTTTAAATCTGTATTTCGAGAAGTTGTTGAGACCTACAGAACTGTTTCCTATTATTATACAAAAAAATTGTTGTTTGTGGTGTTGCAAGTCAGACAATTAAGCGTGTTTGCTCGTAGCTTGCAGCACTTGTTGCAAAACGTTCTTAACAGAAAACTACCGCTTAATTAAGAAGTAAACTAGCAAATAGCTCGTTTGCCGGCAGTCTGGTTTCCGCCGTTGATGACTAACAGACGCCCGTTCGAACACAAATCTAAGCTGTCCACATGTGACACATGGTATTGTTATTCCTCGGGCGAAAAGGATATAACCGTAACCACACAAACAGTTCCATTTATGGAACAACACAACAACAGTAATGCTACGTAGGACCATTCCAAATTACCTATTTTTACGTAGGCCAGCACGGAAAACATGGGGGAACAATACTGATGAGCAAGGCCTACGAAATTATGGGCATCAAAACAAGACGTTACTATAAGATATGATCGAGTTTTCACGGACAAGAAAGTAAGCACGCCATCATTCACATATCTGTTAGCAATATTATGACCTTCCAGTTAGTCTATTGTTATCGCTTCTGGTGGCATACATTGATTTTTCTGTTGAACGTGCGAGTGTTGTGTACATAGCACGTCTTCGGTGTCGTGTACATAGCACGTCTTCGTGCAGTGTAGCACCGGATTGTGCCAGATACCGTGCCAGTTGTCATACGCTTCTTTTGTTGCATGTGATTGTGTGTGGGTGTGAAGGCGAAGATAACATGAACATGTTAACACAAAAATGGTTGTTGTCTCTTAACAACATGGTTTCCTCGGGCGAAAAGGATATAAGCATAACCACACACAAAATGAAAACAGTTCCATTTATAGAGCAACACAACAACAGCAATAATACGCAAACGCCATCCAAATTGCCCATTTATACGTACGCAAGTTAGCCAGACAAACATTGGCGGATTCGCGGAACAATATCCATCAAGGAAGACGAGCAAAACCTACGCAATAAGGGACATGGAAAATAAGACAACTGCATACGCTGCCGGTCCAGTTCAGCATTTTGTGCTGCTTAGCGGTGTATCGGGTTTTCCCCAAGCAAACACGTATGGTACCATTAACAAGTCTTTGTTCAACGTGACCTTCAAGTTCAGTCTGCTGTGCATCGTTTCGGTTCACAAATATTCCCCTGTTCCGCTGGCGAGTGTTGTCAGTTGTCATCACAATAAACGCACGTCTTCGTACAGCGGGCATGCATTATGACAGATATCGTTGCAGTTGCCATAAGCTTCTTTTCATGTATCCAACTGTAACAAAGCAATATCACGCACACAGCAACTCACTTATTCATACCGAGTTGGTTATTTACATTTTTTTACGTTGGACCTTAGCAGAAAGATGGTATATGATTTAGAAAATAAACTTTTATGCGGATATTTTACAGCCGGAGGGCAAGATCTATCTATCATTAGGTCAGGAAAACCCTCTACTTGCTTGTTTGCCAATGTACCATTTTGATAATAAAAACTCCAAGCAGCTAAACGGAGACTACCTTAGCTTTACTTTTGTTTGCTGTAGTATCGCTAGATTATGTGATTCCAGACTGAAGTTAGGCTAGGAATCTGTGTGTCTGTGGCAATCAACTCCGACATTGTTTGGTACGAGCTCTCGCATGTCTTATCAGCAACGAAGTGTTTATCATGCAAGCAAGCTGAACACTGTACTCTTGAGCTTTGTATGCAGATCGCCTATTCCATTTCAGCTTGAATTATTCAACCGACTGTGTTACAATATTTCTTCTGACCTCACTTGAAACTTAGTTCCTTTCTTTCATTTTCCTTTGGTATAATGCTCCTTAGGTGCTGCATAATATGGATAATTGCACTTTCTCGTGCACTCGGGGAGACAGATCTGCACCTCGGGATTTACCAGAATCCGGATAAAAGTATTCAGTTCCAGGCGATCACCGAAGAGAGAATGGTCTTCTATATGTACTGGATCAGTATAGTAGAATATACCGATTGAGCACTAGTTCAGACGGAAGCAAAATGGATGTCAACATCTCCTTACCGATGAACTCGTCAAAAAATCCAGCTTCAATGCGTAGTCAGATACTGTTAGCGACAGGCACAAGAGGAGAACTACTAGCGTGCAACCATGTCGGTTGTGGATTGATGGATACGGAAAATCTTAGCTGGACCCATGTTCCTCACGGGGTACGTTACAAGGTTACCGTACTT
Source organism: Paramacrobiotus richtersi (assembly GCA_034698045.1). Taxonomy (NCBI): domain Eukaryota; kingdom Metazoa; phylum Tardigrada; class Eutardigrada; order Parachela; family Macrobiotidae; genus Paramacrobiotus; species Paramacrobiotus richtersi. The sequence goes on along the minus strand of JAQGAU010004728.1, from coordinate 5,667 downwards.
ACTGCGAATGATTAGCGCGTAGTAATTTGTTGTCGTGCGTTGCCTGTATTATGAATATGGGTTTCTGTCTCATGTTACGCAAGTTTGTTGTTGCTCTTATTGTGACCAGACTGATAGTGCATGAGTTTGTCCGCTCAGTCATAAACTAAAACAAAAATAACTAAAAACGAAAGCATTTCGAGATTTGCTTTACTGTTGACCCTGTACAGAGCTGCTATGTGTTTGCCGAAAGGTCAGTTGTTTGATTAACCCTTGTTAACGATCTTCCTTAAGCTTTTAATGTTTACAAATCTGCCCTGGTCGCAGAATAGCTTGATATGTAAACACTCCGATTTTATCAGCTTGCTTTATGCGATATTGAAGCCACAAGAGTGCTGTTAATCAGTTTATCAGCTGCGCCTACACAAGTTAACTGCAGATAACCTTGCACCGTTCTGCTTTTGTTTTGGCTCAGGGGCAGGCAGTCACATGCGCAATAAACACCAGTCAAACTACCCACGCGAATACTGCAATTTTTCGTAAGCATTTCGAAGAAATTAGTTTCAAATTGCAGTCACGAAACCACAAACTTTCAAACACTCCTTCTTTGAAATAAAAGCTGCCTTTAGCAGTCGATATCATTTTGGAATTTGAAAAAACAGTGTCTGCGTTACTGTCAAAAACAATCACTTATTTCTCACACGGTAGAAGATTCACAGGGGTCTTACTAATCCATGGACACGGATGGACGCTGGACGGCTGTCGGATGGACGCCGGATGGATGGATACTGGATGGATGGCCACCGGACGGATGCTGAGTTAATAACGTCAGACCCTGAAAGCTAGCAGCGACGTGGTTTCAGTGTTTCACTGATAAACGCATAACTTGCAGCTGTTGTTTCTACAGCGGAGTTGATGCGTGGTCGGCTCATAACGCACGAACCCCACTGATCCCCACAACAGCCGTCTATCCGATACTGATTCTGTCAACTTGCGCATGCCCTCATTGTTGTTCATAACAGCCAGAACATCGCTTGAAATGCACGTCGACCTTTCGCACAAGGGAAAATTGGTACCAGACATATGTTACCAAGATTTCGTGCCAATGAATTTGGTCCCTGGCCCACTGGTATCAAATAAATGCGGTACCAAGTTCAAAACAATCAAACTGTAGAAAATATAATTAAATTAAATTGTTCTCACCGGTGAGAACACAAACTATGAATGAGACCACTTTTACCTTAACAAGAATCAGAAAGGTTAGCCACAAACTGTGAACTAGTTCCAGCCGGAACGGATGGCTATGAAATATCAGAATGAATTTTAAAATTTGTATGCATCCGCGTACTGGCAACATCAACTACAAAACCATCGGTTTAACTGGAATGTTCTCTTAACCAAGAATGTGATGAACAGAAAGTACGAATAACTTTGAGTTATTAACTACAATATAAACTGCGGAAAAGGGGTAAAACATCAAAACTAGTTACACTTATCGCGGTGAAATGTGCGTGTTATGAGTGTTTCGTCTGCGAAACGTTGCCGCGGTAAAGCGTGTTGGAGGTGAGTCGTTGCTGATGTGAAATCTTACGCGGTGAAATGGTCGGCTGTGAAATGTCGTGTAATGTAATATCTTTTGCATTAGCTTTCGTTATCGTTTACAACAGCAAAAACATTGATAAACTGTATACAGAGATCAATCTGTCTGGACTGAAATGTTCGACTGATAGGCGAAAGCGGCGAAAAGTCTGAAAACATATCCTTCCTAAATAACTCAGCGTTTCCCCAAGACTTCTTAAAAATTTTTCCAAAAATGAACATACTGCATAATGCGATAGCCGTTCTGACCAATATACATTCACTCCAAAGGGATGTTTTTGAATGTTTAAAATGAATTTCAAAATTGTTAGAATTCATTTTCAAATTTCCGAAACATATCTCCCAGGCTGAAACGGTTCAGCACGGTCATCATATGTATGTATGTGCATTTATGATCAGAGTTTAAAGCAGTTTGGTTCAAACTCCGACTTATTGGAAAATGAAGATGTTTCAACCTTTCGCCGCTCGGGCGCAACAGCCGAACGTGTTATGAACAACAATAAGGGCATGCGCAAAGTTGACAGATAGACGGCTGTTGTGGGGTTCGTGCGTTATGAGCCGACCACGCATCAACTCCGCTGTAGAAACAACAGCTGCAAGTTATGCGTTTATCAGAGAAACACTGAAACCACGTCTCTGCTAGCTTTCAGGGTCAGACGTTATTAACTCAGCATCCGTCCGGTGGCCATCCATCCAGTATCCATCCATCCGGCGTCCATCCGACATCCGTCCAGCGTCCATCCGTGTCCATGGTTTAGGAATACCCGATTCGCAGCGTTTGGTGCTGCACTCTAAACTTTTCTTTAGATAGCATGATTAGAAGTTTTGTTTACTTAATCAACCGTTGTTGCTTGTTGTTCACAGACGCGACCAGGCAACTTTTCACGCATGCAACCAATTATGGTAAGCGTCGGTTCCAACGGCTCCTTTTACATCGCATCCCCACAACGCCGGAACGTTTGCTGACGAACCTGCTCCGATTCTGAGCGTTCGCGAGTTTAGAAGCGACCTGACGAGCCACACGCCAACTGCGTTTTCCGTTTACCGGCAGAACTACGGTGATCAACTTGAAGGAAAAGTCACAATTAATCAGTCCTTCCGCAAGAAGCATCCCTGGCAGATAAAGCCAGTGTTCCTATCAATTTTGCCGCTAGAACCGAATCCCTTCGGGTACCTGATTACCGTTCAGTCCTCTCTAAGACCTTTTAGTAGCGTCGAAACTCGACTCGGTCGCTTTTGTGCCGAGGACAAGCTCCTGAGATCATACAGTGAAACAACCCTGGAGTGTCGGGGCGAAAGAGGAATCTACTCTGTTGCAATGAGCGGCAGTATGCTCGTGCTGGATGGTAATGCTTTCTTGGCTGTGGTATTTGGGAAAAGCGCGGGGCGTAGCTGGGAAACAATTAAGAATATGAAGAAAATTCCGACAACAGTGGTATGTGTTTTTCCTGCGAAGGAGATTAATCAGCGTTTCGATTGGGTATTCGATAAGTGCAGGAACTATTCGTATAAGAACACAGATGACGGAAGCAAGCAAATGACGAAAGTTCTTTGGATTATGGGATATGACAACGAGGGAAATCCCAGACGATGCAAAGCGGTACGATTTCAGACAAACCATTAGGATTCTTTCGAAATTAGCCGTTTGGTATCTTCCGGCACTTCTGCTCCATTAATCGAAAGAAAATTTACAGAACCGGGCGCTGATGTGCCAGCGGTCGCCACATCTAAATGACAACATCGATGTGAAAGGGGTTCTCAATGGACAAGCATGCATGGAATCTCAAGATATTCGCGGATTGCAATTATTGACTGTCGGTTTTGTGAATTCTCCAGCTAACGGCACCGGAAACGAGGTTTACTCATTAGAAAACCATAACGATTCCCCAAAATGACGAAATTACGTCAAAAAAGTGTGGATCTTGACTTAGAATATCTATTGTCAAGGTCCCTTCTATTGTGTTATAGAAAGTTATGGCAGCGGCATACATCGACCAATCCGAGTTGCGACTAATACATCTGGTAAGAGAAGATTAATTATGATTTGTCTGATGGTCTTAGTTACACTGCGGTACTGTTCTCTATGAGTTATCCTTCTTGTAGAACATATCGGCGGGTCGATGTCAGTCAGAAGTGCTATCCAGGGTGCCGACTGAAGTAACGTATCGCCAGCACGAGTTCCTTCCATCGTTGGTTACCAGTAACAGTCGGTCCTACGTGGTCCTTTTAGATAACAAGGTTAACTTTGTTTGGCAGCTATTCAAATTCTAATTACATGGTAGCCGTGAATTTAGATTCAGCGGTTTCCTGTTGGCTGTGGTATGCATTCAACATGCATCCAGTGCATGGAAGCCTACAAGCGTATGGGTTGTGGATGGAGCGAGACCGGATACTGCAGCACGAAGGATCAGTGCAACGTCACCTGGCAAAATGACAGGTGCAGTCCTGTTATCGAAGACGTAAGAAATATTATGCCGGTGCAGTTTATAACTGGAACTTGGAAGCACGTAACTTTATTACAGTTTTTACCCAAAAATGGAAGCATCACAGGCGGCACAGATGTTACCGTTCGTGGTCAGCTGTTTGCCTCCGCGGTTGCAACAGTCACCGTGACAGTTGCCGGAGTTCCTTGTGAGATCGTTCACAGAAACAGTCGCGAGTACGTTGTGTAGCATCCCTAGATTTTGATTTAATCACTGTTGTACAGATAACAGTTTACACATGTACAGATAACAGTTTTAAGCTTCACAATCAACTTCCATGCGTATCGTGTGATTTTTTCTACTTCGTTATTGTTACGTTTCTTATACCGATGTATTACGGCAAACTGTGGTTGTAACTGTGTTGTGAGTTAACCTAAATTTAGCTCCTTCAGATCCAACAGGTTTGGAGTAGTTTCCTTTGCGGAAACTATTCCTACCCAGGATAAATGTGTAATTTAGTAAAGTTCAGTACATCATGTAACGGAAATGACTGGCCCTAGAGGCAAAACAGTAAACTATGAGCGTGGAGACCTTATTCGTATTGATCAGCATAATCCTAGTGCATGTTCGGTCCATCTCGAACAACGGTTATCTGAACTGGGAATTGCGGAAACAAGACCAAAAAAGTTAGGGAAAACTACACGATTACGATTCATCCATGTTAATGTTCGGGGAATTTTGGTGGACGGAAAATATGATGCCATTCGAACGATACTGCAAAGCGACCCATTCACAGTTCTAGCGTTAACGGAGTCCCATCTAACAGAAACCTATCCCACACAGCTGTTGGATGTGGAGAATTTCACGATCCATCGCTGCGATCGCAAGGGGAAAAGAGGAGGGGGCGTTTTGCTGTATGTACCAAGCTTTTTACATGTACAACGGCTGTCATTTGACGAGCCAAAATGGGAGATGATCGCTTTGAACATCAGATTTGACGACGACAAGCTGCTGATAATTGCCTCATATCGACCACCTGATATGCTGGCAAGTGATACTCACGCATTTTTCGATTTTCATTCGGAATTAATCCTGAGGAACCCTGCGCCAGATACAATTTTCATGGGAGATCTGAACATCGACTTAAATCCCTCCCCATCCTCCCCATTTCGGCGTATCATGACTGAATTTTGCTCACAGCATGATCTGGTTAATACAGTTCCGAACGATACACGAGTAGCTACAATTGTAAAATCAGATAGCACCGTAATAACCAGTGCAAGCAAGATCGACGTGATACTCTGCAAACCTGCGCATCGCTATCAGCGCTTACCAGCAAGGGACGTATTTTTCTCTGATCACAGATTGTGCGAAACTCAGTCTGTATACCGAGTAAGGAAGCCACAACACGTCAAGATTCCTTATCGACAATGGAAACGATATGACCAGAGAAGATATACTGTACAAATGGCGTCGGTGTAAAAAACCGGTCCGAAGTCGGACTGTGAACTGACTGACTGAACCGGACCGACCGACCGAACTGGCTGACTGAACCGGTTGAACCGAATTAGCCCCTTTCTTTGATTTCATTTTTCCCCACCCTTTTTTATTACCAATTTTTGCACAAAAAGCACAGCGTTCCCTCTTTCCAAAGCCGAACAAAACA
>JAQGAU010004727.1:0-11152 GCA_034698045.1 Paramacrobiotus richtersi | reverse complement strand
TGTCGTAATCGATTTCGCAGGAAGCAATTGTGGAAGGGCTGCATTTAATCACCGGAAGCGGTACGAACTGCAGAACTCTGGATATGTTGGCGAATGAACATATAGATCCCAAGTATTTGCATATACCGTAGGCTTTTACTTCCGGGCGGCTGTAGTACGATATATACGGTACGTATAGCATGTGTGCTATCGGCGACATGCAGTCACAATTTCACTGCACTCTGTAAAGTGTAAACTATTAATTGTAAAATTTATAAATTGTAAAAACTGTAAAATTATTATTAATTGTAAAATTAAATGCATATTTTAAAACAGTTTTAAGATAACAGAAGTACTCGTTTAATTCCCTTTTGATCAATGTTATACAAATATTTGGAATACGCATTCACAAGTCTGCATGCACATTAAAAAACACCACGTGAATTTAAACATAAAGGAGACCACATGATATTATTACACCTGCTAATTGTACGGTATGCGTCACGTAATGCGTGTACTGCAATATATTCGTTTATAGCTGCACTTTGGAAACGGTTTCCAAGTTAATATTAATCCCGTTGCAAGTTACCGTTTTTGTGTACATTTCATCCATAAGAGAAAAGCTTTGTTGCTAACCAGCTCCGTCAGAGAAAGGTAAAGCCGCCAGTGACTGCAAAAATGTACTTCGGCAAAAATGTACCTTCAGTGTGGTTATAGCACATACTTACAACAAGTAACGGAAAAAAGTCGTGATAACAAGACTTACAGTTTGGATAATCTTGAACGGAATCCTTCTGCTAACAGACTTGCAGTTATGTTCCTACGACTGCACAATATGGGTTGAGAAACCTTCATTTAATTTGTCTGCTGCGAGGCCTAGGTATAGGCATGCCAAAGGATTCCCACAAAAAGCCCCCTGACGTTGTTTACGATGTACATTTCTGGTATTGTTTTAATCGATGATTGTGTGTCTTCTTCCACTGATTGTTTACGCAAACCTGATCTCATGGCTAGATTTGTCGCAAGCCCAAACGAGACAGATCTAGTTAATTATCAGAATCTCAATTAACAAACTCCTGCAAGAATAGTCGACTGATTATTACAGGAATGTGACGTCAAAGCACCAAAGGTCATCAGACTATTCCCGGTATACCGGCGTCTCCGATTGTACCCACCACTTTACGACCAGCTCGGTCGATGCACCGTATACAATTCCTGGCCGGTAAATGCTGGGCAAGACCCGTCATTATTTGCCAAATTCGATCGGGCTCAGTTTTCTAATCCTACTCGGAAGGTATCAGGTGTCCCTGATGGACAGGCACCTGTGACCTCTCAGCGGAATGTTAAACAGGAAGGGGCACACTGCGACGACAAGCCGGCTAGGAATGCGATTGATACACAAAGTGAAAACAACAAACTCCCAGTCAAAGTACGGTAGCGCGCTTTATTAAAAATTACACTATTATATGCATATATATTTTCGTAAGGCATTGCAAACTTTCGTCCGCAACTTGCTTAAGTATTCATAACTAATAAAAATTGTAGAAGCAGATAAATTACTACATATCGCATATAAGGAAGTCAAGGTACGAAATATACGAAATTTGTGTAGATTATTTATGGAAATATGTTCGCAAACAAGGGATCGATAAAAGCCGTATATTCTGGGAAAACAGAGTCAACGAAGTTACGGACGGCAGGTAAAATGGTACGTCGCTATTAATTATAAACTGTAATTAATACATGTAGGCCTACGTATAAGTATACTGTGAAATATTTTGAGTATAATTGGCTTCTAGTTTTTTAATATTTTATTTTTGAATATAATTACCTGTTTTACTTTATTTTGAACCTATCCTCTATAGCTACTAGCTGTTAGTCAGAAATGCATAATCGTGATTTTCAACGTGGAACCACAAAGTCATCATACAACAGTTTCAGAATGCTGTGTACACTCCCGTCAATCCATCAACGCTACTTCCCCGCAGACCGGAAACGGGAACTAACAGTGCGGGACAGTTGGATATATTGACCACAATGGCCGAGCAAAAAACTGACAACACAGGAATCCAGATCAAACCGGAAGAGAAAGCTTTCACGCTGCAGGATGATAACGAATCATTAATTTCCCGCAGTGGTTCGGTTGTAATTAGTGCACCAGAAATTTTGGAGGTAAAAGATGTTTTCTTGAATCTACATAGCTGATACTGATTTGCGAAGTATAGTCACATCGCTTCTAATAGGTGCATCGAATATTTAAGTCGTAAAAAGCTTCCATATGAGTACACCGCTGCGAAACTTGACACGTAATTTTCCTTTTTTTAGGAACCGGTGAAAGTGGAGCATATTGAGCAACCGGAAACCAGGCGAACGAACCCTGCTATTAAAACTTTTATGGATTACATCCGCCTGTCAATCCAACCCAGCCTAACTTTAAGTCAGAAAAGAAGAATATTCGTTAAGGATTATTTGAAAAGACAGGAATATGTTCACAAACTGGAGCAAGCATGGAAATGTCGTAATGAAAAGCATACGCATCGCAATGTTTTGTTGCAGCAACAGCGACAGGAAGCCATCGACCGGTCCGTGAAAAATGCCGGTGACATTTGCCGTAAAAGGGTACGTTACGAAGTTACTTGACGTTAGTGTACAATGCTTTAAAATCGACTGTCTGCATTTTTATGTGCAATCTTAACTTTTTCTTCACAATTTTGCTGTTGTTTATCAGGCCCGGGAACAAATGGAAACAGGGAAACTTTATCGACCAAACAGAAGGTCACCAGTCCAACAAAAATCACCGGAAGAAACAGAGGTTGAAGCCCTTAGTTAAATAGTTTCATTCCTCTTTGCTCTTTGACTGTTAAACGGAAACGGAAAGGTGGAGAAATAACAACAGGTGCAATTCGAAACCAGCCGAAATAATGAACTGAGCGCCCCACATCGCATGTCGTAAAAAAGTCCAGTTGTATCGATAAAAGGTTAACAGTATAGTCCAGTTTTGTTCTGTGCATGACAAAACAGACATGCAGTTATAATACAAGATCCAAGTAAACTAAGAATAAATTAAAGATGCTCATAATATAATTATAGGTCAAATCACGTTCCTCGTCCATTGGTCGATCATTTCCTGCATTTGTCAGTAGTCTAACAAGACTCAAATTGGTTTTATTCAGTTCCACTTGAAACAATTCGGAACTAAATTCGCCAGAACGATCCTTCTTGATGCCAGCCATCTAATTATTTCCCTAAAAAGCCGCAAACATAATTTTTTTTGTTATGGGTAATACCTGGATTTAATTTCGTTCTGGACCTTTTGTTCACATGGCGAAAGTAAAAGGCGAAAGTATTCGTATTCGGTTCCGGTTATGTGCAAATTCATTTTTTCATCTGAAATTCTACAATCAGAGCTCTCGACGTCGCAGAGCACTATGATCATATATATTATCGTCTTTTTGTTATATTATGTAGAAGTATAGGACGTATGCAGCACTATTCACGTAATGACGACTTGACCTTTAACATGCGCTACTTCTATTGCGGATGGTCTGTCATACGAATCTGAATCAGATCTCTTTTGGGCTTCCCGGTTTCTATCTACAAAGATCAACACGTTGATACCAAACAAGGGTTACAGCGCAAAACGTTAGTGCACTATTGCACCAGAACGTATTGCATCGTATCCTTTTTGCATAAGGAACGTACATACAAAACAGGCAAGAGAACGTTTCCGGTCGAGATATTGAATTGACGAGTAGTACAGAGCACGAAGAACAGCCTTATGCATATGAAACCTCGACAGTTATCCCACGCATACTGACGTCAGTGTACATAATCAAAATCAGAATCTCTCCAGTTGTGTCAGGTATATTATGTTCCATATTCAATAAAAGCCTGCGAATAAGAGAATGACGAATGCAGGCAGGCTTACCAGTCAGCAAGCAGAAAAGAATAAGCAGACAACAAAAGGCCATGATTTCTTCTACGACAAATTAAAGCCACGTAACAAAGAAGTTTCATCTCCTCGATGCAGAACGCGCACTGTCAGGAGAACTTCTAAAACAAAGTTCGCAAAGTTTCGATAACTTCAGTCTTTTTTTGCAGTGAAATATGCTCTTTCCGATAGCTCGATGCTCTTTTTTCCATGGCCACGGAGGACATCCATCCAAAAATCCTATAAAACATTAATCACCATATTAACATTTTCTATGTCTGATTGTACGAATTCCTGCAGTAAACGAACAGATAGTTTTCTAGCACGAAACAAATGCTGCTAAAGCATATAAAGTAGAAGTAGTGTTACTGCTTTGCTAACATGGTCCGAAAATTTAGTGGTACCATAATACAGTATGATATAGAAAAGCATTCGTAGTCCGCAGATTTTAGGATCGATCACATACAGTTCACGATGAAGTTGATGGTGATTTGTTCGGAACGCATTGTCCAGTCGGTACTCTGTTCTGCTTCGCATTCGTACGCACCACCGTCCGTTTTTTCCACCTTCAGCACTTTTAGTCCGTCATCTGTTAACTGATACTTACCATCTGCAATAACACAAATTCATTGTTCTACATCAGCATGCTAACAGTAAGGTCATAATCAACGCTACCTAACGTCAATGTAATCAGGGCGATACAAAATTAATAAAACAATGCATATATGGTTCTTTAAATGCATATATAGTATAAACACCAAACGTCCAATACGTGTACTACAGAAACGTAAGAAAGAAACGCGTACTCGCAGTGGACGACTCAGTAATTGACTCTCCATTGCGGCTCCAGCTGATCTGCGGCTTAGGATCCCCAGATACGTCGCACTTTAAGGTGTAATCCAATCCAACGTCTGCCGACTGATTTTTCACAACACTCGAAAAATTGATTCCAGCTGAATTGCATTGAATCAATTAAAATCAAGCGACCTTATGATAACTTTTGATCCAGATCCAAGTGACCTCAAAAAACCATGGATATTTCGGAAATGTCGCCTCTTCTTATAATACAAGCCATTTTGTCAGCCATTTAATTTTAGCGTTTCTCTTGCTGAATATCAGAGCAGTCCTGAGCAAAAGTGTAAAGTGTACCCGAGGCAGTTTAGATAGCTGAAACTCAATTTAATAGGAAAGAACTTACCGAAAACCTTAAGTACGAACTGCGCCCGTACTTCCTCCTCGCGGTCCTCAATTTTCACCGCACAGGTGTAGGTTCCTTCATCCGTCCGCCGAACTTTCCTGAAGACGAGACCCAAACTTGCGTTCCGGTTTATCACTGAGATTCTGTAACAAGCCGTTTTATCAGTACTTCTCTGTCCCAGCTGCAGATGACCACTAATGCAGTTAGTAGCACGCTTCCGCTGAATGGAACCTGAATGGACCCGGTCAGGAAAGATGATGAAATTTACTATTGTGTTACAAGTTATTTCTTAGATGGGGCAATAAAAGAACTCCAAAGGAAATGTACTCAGCATGGGACGCTAGTGTGCATCGTTCCCGTTGTCCGCTGTGTGGCCGATCAACTGGTCAGTGGGAATGGAAAACCGTATGCAGTGGTGGATGAATCTGTATTGCGTGAGCACGACCACGAACGAGATAAATAGCACTTGTGTCGGTATGTATGCTGTTATTAGTTAAAATCACCCACAGAAAATTCAAAAAAAGCAGTGGTGTCCATCCTTCATGGTCCATACCACAATGACCTTAATAATTATTACCAACGGCGATCGATAACGTAGCTACCAGCTGCTTGACTAATGTATGCAGCAAACTGTGGCGAACAACAAATTTTACTTTTATACTCAAATTCCAACTGAAAGGAATTACGGGAACCGGTTTATTCCAAGAACTTCCTGGCGTATGTAAATTCTTATCCCTATTCTTTCTGAACGGAAACGGCCGCGGAGCTACGCTAACGTTTTTCCACATTTCGGTGTAAACCGAAGTCACATGTTTGACTCCTAATAATGCACGGCAATTTTGAATTTTTTATGAGCTGCTGAATAATTTTTGGGGTATTATTAGTTCATTCTGTCTAATCTTTCTGAATTCCAGTATTTGTGTAAGATCACAAAATTGTATTCTTCCCCAGATTCTCCTTTAATTAACAATTGCAAGCTAATGATACAGCAGTAAGTCAGCTATTTGAAATTCGTTACTTACATGCCCGATGTTTCGTTCTTCATTTCCGTAACATTATCTGCAGTATTTTTAAGCCACCGAATTGGTCCGACTGGAGTATACGCTCGGTTCACATGGCAGTAGTGTGTAAAACTCTTTCCTTCTTCTTCGTACCGGCTGGATTGCGTTGGTCTTAGTTCCAGGATAGGGGCATCTTGACAACAAACTAAAAAATGTCGAAACCCGACCAAGAATAGGTACAGTTACAGTATAATGAAATCAGCCTTCGAAGCGGCAATCACGTCAGCCGGCACCTTTTTTCATTGGTTCTGCTATAAAACAGGAATTAATGTTCACGTCCATCCGGCCCAATCCTATTCATTTCGCTTATAACAAATCTATCGTTCGGTAGAAAATAGATATAATTCTGAAAACGAGCCCGGCGCATGGCCATGGATTAGCCATTAGCTGACTGACACTTTCCTTCGTTTGATCAGTTTTACTGGTTTTCTTAACAAAAGTTAGCGGACAGCGAGCTTTCAGCAATCATTTTTAAGGTTTTGCTGTTTTGGTAATATGTAATAATACTATGTAGCTCGATAATGATTTAACAATGATTATGTTCTGAGGTTTTTCTACCTTTACTGTTATGTATTCAGATGGTCACCTGATTATAAGTCTGTATTGAGACTAACGGTTTTCTGGTTTTATTGTTACAGAACGTTTTGACCAATGATTTTCTAGGAATTTATGTTGTCGTTTTGCACGTTTTACGTGCTGAGATGGACATGATCTATTTAAGTTAGGTATCAGCTTTACTAGTTTCGCTATTTCGTTACCCTAGGTGAAATACATAACTCTGGGATTTCATTACGCTCGGCCGCCCCTTATCGAAAAAATCTTCGAGACGACAAGAAATCTGAAAAAACTGGAGAACACCATTAGATTCCCCATGGTCGAGAAAACGATGTCGCATGACAGTTTTCTTCGAAAACTTCTGTCGGATTATCAAAATTAAAGAGGACTGACGAGTGAAATTTTCAAGGTGACTTTGACGCTGATGGTAATACAACTAAAATTCCGTTGCTTATTCGTTATGGAACAAAACGTGAAATATCGAGCACGGACAGCGAATTTGGATAGATCATATCTGAGGTTCAGAAATGTTGTCAAGAGTAAAAGCCAATTAAAAATGCTGCAAAAATGATTAACAGAAAATTCCTTATAGGCCAGTGCACGGCGCCACGTAATTACCTAATGAAAAGCCGAGCAGAATTAATGGGGAAATACAAAGCAGTATCCTATTCGATCCGTCCATTTTGCCAAATCGGATAGAAAAGAGATGTTTAAAGGCGCGCAGTCGCCGCGACAAATTGTTTCGATTCTGCTATAATATTATTATGTCGATGTAATAATTGGCTACCATAATACGAATAATAACGCAGCTTGGTGCAAAGGCGAATGTTGTGAAAATGCGAAGTTCTTAACAGTAGTCGTTCAAGAGAGATTTTGATCTTGATTTGAACCGTAACCTTGACCTTTAAGCTTATACCAACCTAGCCAAAGCTTACACGTTAGTTCTGGAAATTCATAAATCTTTTGCTGGTTATACTCGTAGAATGTGCAGATTAACAAATTGTCCCAGACTCAAAAGATATCGTAGATTTTGTTGGCATAGATAATACAATTGCTCCCAACTCACATACCAGATCTAGAGGTGAAACAGTTTGTTTATGTTGCGCTGTGCACGTGCGTAATTTTCAGCAATAACAGGCTGATTAATATATATTGTAAGGGATCGCGGTGTAGGAAATTTATCGAAATCATCGTCAACTAATTCGATCACATTTATGTTCTCTACACGCACAACTAACGGTTTCTGACTGTGTCTGTCAGGTGTGCTGAAGCGTAATGTTTGGGATTCTATCCTTTGATAATTATTGATCAAGCTCTGTTAGTGAGGTGCTTATACAATTAAAATCTCGCTGTTTTTATTAGAAACTGATAAGGTCATAAAATACGTAACGAATATAACTATAGCAAATTATACACTCCATACAGAACGGTTCGAAAGTAAACAGAAAGCAGAGGAACATAAACTGCAAATCAAAAATATTCAAATATAATTTGCAGCTTTAGGGCCGAATGGAAACTCTACAGCAGTTCATCCGCTGCCAGTGACATACAATGCGAATCCAGGTTTATGAGAAGCTCACATACGAACATCCGATGCAAATCTTAGGACCTGTCATTAAGGCGCGCCTTTTTCGAGCAATGCTCCATGATGCTCTGCATCAGAGCCGGATCGAACTGCAGGGCCTCCTGAAGTGCCCGCTCCTCACGACCGTACCCATAGTCTTCGGAATCACATTTCAGGCCGCTTCTTTTAGTTTATCCAAGTGTTTCTGTGACTGGCCAATACAAGATAGTGCACTGCAGTATCCCCTGTGATGTTCGATGTCAGGATCTCGCCCACTGCTCGCAGATCGATCCGGTAACTCGTACTTGTCCGCCATGATCAGCACTTGCTCCGCGTTGCTGACGGTGACCTTTCCCGTTTCGCATCCGTATATTTAGTCGATCCAGCACTCCAACCGTTTCCGTCTAGTTCACAACGAGACGGGTGTTTCTTTTGGGAACTGTGCGACAGCACGACCAGGAATACTGGTGAACATGAGTGACTCATAAAGAGTAGGCCATAGGTCGCAAAAACTTAACCACTGCAGGAATGAATTTTAAAATCGTTGGACTGCAGGCGAAGATTCGACATCATCATGGCGTCGGACGAATTCCTGATACCGCTTTGACGTATCTGCTGCAACGATTTTTGGTGGACTGACGGATTTCGGTTCTCCATACATGACTACTTCACTGACAACAACGGAGTCATCTGTCAGAATGAGCCCTGGCGGTTTGTCGTTGCCAAATAGAATATCATGGGAAAAAAGCTTCGGAAAACCCCACCTGCAGTCGCTGCGGCAAAATGTGTGCTCGTGCGAGCACAAAAACGAATGCACTGGTTTCGTTCTCAGTAATTACACTGCGAAACAGCGAGAAATAAAAGCACATAATTATTACATTTTGAAATGTTTGCCTAAGGCTTATGGTCAGTCTGCCTGGTTGTATTGAATGCCCGTTTTTCCTTTTAAAAAAGACAGCAAAAATATTTCAGGATGTGAATTTTTATTGTTTATTCATAGCTGTATACAGTAAATTAAACAACGCTCTTAATTACTCTTAATTGGTGTTGATTGCTCTTTCGTAGTTTATCAGCTACTTGCGAGCGGCTTCACTGCGGCTGCTCTGCACAGCTCATGCTCTGAGACTTCTGTGGAGACAGGACAGCTTTCATTGATCAGCTTCCAGCGCGATACACGCGATGCGTGTGCCGAAGCCACTCGCTAGTAATTAAGAGAACAATAGTCCATTGTTTCTATATATAGAGTATAGAGTAAACAATGCAATTGTTCTCTTAATTACTAGCGAGCGGCTTCGCGTGTGCATAATAATTGTAGCACTATAATATTTTTGCTAGTATACACAGCACATCATAATATAAATGCTACCGTATACGTTGTACTACTATGCACAGCATTGGCATGAGAGAATCTTATTAGCTGTGTTTGTGTTTTATTGCGGTACATAATTATTGGGAAGCGGCCGCGCTGAACTCAGAGTCTCAGTGCCATGCCAAGGCCGAAAGATTGTTGTGCTGTGGAATAGTTTGTTAGCATGGATGTTACACTGTGGCCATGTTCTGGTACGGACGTTCGAAACGTTGTCTCACTGTTGTTTATCCGCGCGCATTCAATCGCAGGAAGGCAAGCGACACTTTTAATTTTCTTACGGTGCATTTAGACGCTGTTATTATCTTGCACATTCTGATCAAAATCCACGCTTAAGTCATACTGCGAAAGGGGACTTAATTTGCAGATTGTGCAATGAAAAACGGGTGAACTTACTGAACTACGCTGGCAAGCCTGCTAGTTAGTTAAAGACTTCATATTATACGTGCACTCGGACGACCTTATTGCCGTGTGTTACGTAGTTGGATTTTAAAAGGAAAATCGATAAGCAAGAATGCCCATGCTAAACCCCGATGCTCATCTTTCGTATGACAGTGAATCAGTGATATACGATCTCGCGGCTGAACTCTTACCGGAAATTTGCAGCTGTTTGGAAGTCTACGATCAAATGAGCATGAAAAGGTAAACGATGACAAGAGCTTCTTTGCTCGAAATATAGCATATTGAATTTTATTTGTTTGCTTTGCGACTTGCGAGTACAAGGGTATTGTTATCCCATAACAAACATACAACAAGTACGCAGATCGCATATGTGATGGACGCATGTTAAATTTAACGAGATCGTCGGATTTTTTTACTTCATGATGTAAATCCTAGTTTCATAACTTTTCGTCCTGTTTTGCGAGAAGGTGGTAACTTGATATATTACTTATACTGTGCTTACCAAGCTTCTGACAAATGCTTTTCACTAGACATTTTTTGAGGATTTGAGTCGAAACGGCTATATATTCGTATGTCGTTCGGCAACTATGCACATTAGTTTTATGTAAGTCCCACTTTGCCAGATCCAAAGTCAAAACATTTTCGGAGTTGCCTACTGAATTTGGTTAACTGAGCGAGTACCTGCAAATGTACACGCATGTTAGATGACTTTCCGAATTGATAATTATTAATTTTTATAAAGGGCTGCGCGTGCGTTACATGCATATGCAAACTTGCACCTGTGTTAAAATAATATGTAGTAACATGTAAGTAGCTGCATACCTGAGTATGTATAGTGTTGCATTGTAACTTGCATAGAAGTACTTCTGCTTGAAACATTATGGAGGACACATATTCGTGGCCTTCCGCTAACTGCGAACGTGACTGCAACTTTTAAAAATTCCGAAATTTCCACATTTCAGGGTATGTATCTGGTGGAGATTAAATCTGTCCGAAACGTATTTGTCCAGATTGGTCGTCATGGATGACGTCACGATGTTTCACCAATCCGAAAATCTTCTGGAGCAGGCCTTGGATAGACATGTACAAAAGAACA
>JAQGAU010004726.1:0-11154 GCA_034698045.1 Paramacrobiotus richtersi | reverse complement strand
TTGCAGTTGGACCGTTCACGTTTCAAGCGACCTTAAAGGACGATGGGACCATAATATTCTATTACCAGCAGGTAAATCATACCGGTGGTTTTTTTTCAGCAGTTCGGTGAATATGTTATACAACTAATAACTGTAGCATTGTCGCTGCGAAAATTTGTTCGAATTTGTAAATACAAAGCGATAACGATATAAGTAGTTTCGTATTTTATGGTATATCATTGATTATTTATATTTTCATATTTTTTTGCATAAAATCTCAAGTGAATATGTTATACAACTAATGACAGTAGCATTATCGTCACGAAAATTTATTCGAATTTCTAAACATAAAATTATCACGAGAATACAAGTAATCTTCGTTCGAATACATGGTTTTCGTATGTTCTGCCTAGATATAAATTGATTATGATTTGTTTACGTTATTCTTTAGTACCGACATTTGATACTTTCAGCATACTGGCATTATTAGTCTTATCTCATTAACTGCTCGTTTTGTGATTCTTTAGCTGTAACAGACTTCTGATACAAATTGTTCATTTTCCTGGTAAAAACATTTCATAACTATTTCGGTTTCCGTAAGAACAGAAATTCTGATTCTGACTTTTTAGTTTGCATGTCTTTATTGAAATGTGAATTATTATTCATTAATCACGGTGAAGATGTCCGCTTGCATTAGGTTCCAATTCCCGCACTCCACATCCCCAACGAAACCCATCCCGTCAAAGTCGGCATATCGGATGCCTATATGATTGATCGACAACGCTTCAGTATGCACTTGAATGCCTAGACATGCTTTTTCGCTTTAACCCGCAACATGGTCGCTAATTTGGTTTTTTTTTTCTTCGTGACACAGTTATCCGATACCGCACCATCTACGAGTACCACCGTATTGCCCTCCACACTTGGAATATCGCCAATAATACCGCGCTGATCCTTGAGGCTCTCCCGAGTAATGCCGGGATATTCTCTCCCTCCATCGATTAGCATTTTGAATAATTTGACGTTTCGGGTGGCATTTTTGTAGCGTGCATTGCACAGGCGTCGTGTGAGAGCTGTCTACGCCACAGTGGAATGGGATGTATGTGGTGTGAGGCGCTAAATCGCTGCTCCGACGGTGTTGATCGTTTTCACCAGGTAAAGACTAAAGAAAGCATATCTCCTATCCGTATCGTACAGTAGCATAAAATCCGAGTTCAGTAACTAATATAATACAATTTCTTCCATAAAGTTGTAATGGTTTGGACAAAACAGCTTGCTTAATATTTATCTTGTGTTATTGGTAATTGGAGAGGTATTTCACTATTTCAGGGTAGGGTTTAATTTTCGTTTTATTCGGCAAAAACCCAGTCGAAGATTTTGACAATAAAGGCAAAACAAGCTCAAAACCATGTATTAGGCATCGTTTCCGAAACAACATGCGGTCATTTCTTCAAAGTATGCAATTACTTTCCATATAGGTCAGCATCTCTGTCATCATGCCCATTAGCCTGTTATAATTTCTCTTCCGACGGTGACGCTTATCGTTGTTGTTTATCCAACTGTCATGACGGGCGTTCGAAAATTAAATATTCTGACACTTAATTTTAACATACACGTACAAAATTTCTTTCTGCTCATTAAGAAATGTTTTCATTCGGTTGTATGTTGGGAATTCATATTGCTGATTTCGCAGTCGTTTTTTGCTTAGTTTGAAGCACGATATTGTACACGAGCTGACCACTCTAATGTAGTTGTTTTTTTGCGATTACAGGAGTGGTACGCCGCCGGGTGTCACGTCTCCGCCTCCAACAGCACCTGCAACGCCTCCTCGGCCCCACCATCCAACACCACCACCCCCAAGATGACGGTCAAACTGACCAAACCCATCGCCAAGCCCAGCAACAAAACCGCCGAGGGACCGATCAAAAAAGCCAACAGCGACATGACCGACTACTCCACCGGCACCCGCAGTCGTCCCTCCCCGTCCACCGCCGATCCGAGCGGCGGCTTATCCGCCAAATCCAAGTACACACTGCTCAGTAGTAATCAATCGGGAAGCAGTGCATCGGCATTACCCAGCCAGATGGCAGCCTACCAGGAAGCGGCACGTAAGTACTCCCGAGTACGGAAACCGATCGTTGGACTAATTTTGACAGGATTTTCACTTCCGCAGCCCCGCCGTCGACCAACTACGCCGTGACTGTACCCGTGGTGATGGCGATACTGGCCGTAACAGCCGCACTCGGCTGGGTGGTGTATGCCTATTTACGACCGCAGACGCCTTCCGGCCAGTGGCTAATTAAGGTAATTGAAATGGAATGAGACGGGGGAATGCTGGAGAGGGCCATCTGATACGTACTTGACTTGGTTATGTAATTGAATCAGATTTGTTCGAACCATTTCGACGGATTTGACATTCTTTCAGGATGTGAATTAGATGTAATGTGATGCGGATTTTGTGGTTAGATCAGCAAGAAAGATTCGCAAATATCGATCGATGTCTGTAGTAATTTTTGATGTAGAGATCGATATTGTATCTGCGCGAGATAGTGTTGGAGATCATACAGCCTTTTTTAAAAAACCGCATTGCAAATATAATACGCGAGGTAGCAGGAAACCTTATATATAACTTACGTGATTTTATTAGAATTATTTTTACTTATTCTATAATTATTAATATATTGTACTGATCATATGTGTACTCGTAGTTCTGTAGTGAACGTGTAGTTTAGAATTATCGACAAATTCAGTTGATGCACATTTCCTTCTCTTTGTATGATGGAGTTCGTTTTTTACTTCTTCACTTTTGTTCATTTGCAGTATCGTCCGAATCAATGGCGAAGAAACCGGGAGGATGAAATCCAGATCGCCAGCACCCCATTTTGATCACCTCACACTGCTCAAGGAACAGTAACCGTGAATACACCCAGAGACAAATTAACTAGGCCGTTGTATCCCCTTTCTACAGGTTTGCTCGTTGTTTTTTCGTGCCAAACGCTACCAAAAAAAACACTTGTGTTGGTTTTTATCGTTTTTATTGTGGTCTGCTAGCGTTCTTTTGAACCAGGTCTTTCAAGCTGTCTGTTTGTATTTTTACTCAAGCCTGACGTTTGCCAGATGCTCTCTCGTTTTTTTCAAGTTAGTCTTTGTTTTATCGTTTTACAAAATCGTTCGTTTTTTTGGGAAGGCTTGTTCTATGTAAAAATCAGTGTTGTTTTTCACGCAACCGGGTTTGGCATATTTTATCAATACTGAATAAAGGTTTCACACATCCACTTTCATAGCGGCTCGCAGTTTGGCTGATCTAGATCGCGGATTAAATTCCACTTCATCTTTCGAGGCTTGTACGGCCTTCTTGGTCAGCTGCATCCAACGAAATTCCATTGTGTCCAACAGATCTTCTTTGGGTAGCCATCTCGCGTGGGTTCGGAAGGCGCGAGCAATTTGCGGGTTTAGCTCGTTTGGACGCAACCTGCACAATGGAATTCTTTTATTAATTACAGTACTCGTATTCTACCTTTGGTAACAAGAAATGCCGTTTAATTTATATACTGGATTTAGAAGCGATACTGCTTCATTCCATTTTGTTTAAAAAATTCCGATCAAACTGCAAATTTCGCCGGTTGTATCCAATAACCGGCAGCAGTCAAAACTGAGTGAAAACACTGCGTAATATCTCCAATTAAATATAGACGTACTCGTACAAGTAAATAAATAATTATAATATCTTTCCAATGTACGCCATTTCACACATTTTATTCAGTTCCAATGGAAGTCTCATTACTGTATCTCCCAATGGAAATGGAAGTCCAACTGCCTTGTGAAGTCGTGGGAGCACGTATTTACTTCACTTTCTAATTTTTATTTTTTGCAGTATTTGGTTATTTCAGGTCCTTATTATCGCAGTCCTGCGTTCGCAAACCACTGAATCCAACCATATTTGGATCTTTTATTGAGATTATCGTGGATGGGTACGGCCAGACGACAGAATGTCGTTAATCAGTAAGCTTGGGAATCTAATGCGAGCCGTCAAACAGAACGGCGGGATACTGGGCTCTTTGCGAACACTATTCGTTACTGATGATTTAAAATGGGGAAATCTCATCGGGACGGATAAGTATGGAAACAAATATTACGAAAATCCCTATTACTTTGTCGGTAAGTGCTCTGAACCGAGAGAGACTTCTCAGCTGAAACCAGCGATTCTGATTTTCTGTCGTTCTGTTCGTTAAAAACTTACAATGCTTTTGGTTCGTGTCGCGTGCTTGCTGTACATGTTGTCCTGATATCGTTCACAGGAAGAAATCGTTGGGTTATTTATAACAAGGACTTCTACTTCGATTACGATGGCTCCCAGATCCCACCAGAATGGTAAGGCCAACGAGCAGTTACAAGCTTAAAATGTTTAATATAAGAATCTTATATTATAAATAATAATAGGATGCAACACAACTTTCGCAGTTTGCGTTCTTATAAACGCACATCCTATCAGTTTTAATCATTAAAATAATCCAAGCACTGTTTTAAGCTTTACTTATCGTGACTGCCAAAACATACAGAATCTCTTGTAGTGTTTAGTTACTGTGCTGTTCCTACCGCACAGAATTATTTACCATAATTTTCTCAATCATAAGTCTTTCATTTTTAAACGGAAATACACAAACCGTATGCAAGTTTCTGGATCTTCTAGCCTGCCATCCCGTTTTTGCATACAACGCCTAAGCGATTATCTATCTTGCATTTAATGGTGGTAAAAAAATGGCTCGAAACTAAACTTGCTACGGCACTTGCTTTCAAACAACGCGTTTTATTCCATCTACAGGCATGCCTGGATGCATTATACGACAGATTCTCCACCGACAGTCAAGCCTCCCGTGAATTACAAGTGGATGGTGCCTCATCAGGAGAACAAAACAGGCACCAGCGAGGCCTACTTTCCCTACAGCACCACGCGTACCAAGATCCAGTCGTGGATGCCCAAGCATCTGCGCGGAGAGGATTATGACGAGAGCGTCAAGAAACTGACTTGATTTGTGCTTGGAAAGCTTTATTAGGGTGGTAATCGTGTGTGTAACAGTTTGGTGGTAGATAAAGTTATGCATATCGTAGCGTACTGTTTCCTGTTAGCCTTTAATATGATTAATGTTGTACAAAGTAGACAAAATCTGAAAAAAATGTTTAATAACCTATGGCCATGGGCTATGCGTGGTTGGCAACCTGGCGATTAAATTGATCAAACAACCGATTTTCTTCTGAAATCAATCACACTGGATTTAGATGCGGGATATGTCAAACTTCTCCATCGTTAGTCGTTACTTCACATTTCTGTCTATGGTACAATCAACGTGATATGCTTATTCTGGTTTTCCCAATTTCCTCAAATAACAGCCCGAGAAAACAAAAGCTTTTCTGAGAAAAGCTAAATTAATGGAAACTAAATACAAAATTAATAAAATATAAATTTGTATTTTGTATCCTTCAAGATTTACCGTCGTATTTTAACATCCATCCACGAAGTACAGTACTCGTACGATAACAGCTGATGTTGTGGGGCGGTGCAGCGCCGCGCCCCAGCCAGCTCTGTCATAGCGTATGCTCGTTGCACCACCGATCTAATTTTTTTTCGTGTTGCAAGAAGACTTGAGTTAGAAGTTGAGTCTTTAGCAAACTGTTGACTGCTTTTTTCCAAATGTATTCTTTATCCCAATATTAATATTGTCTTGGTTTTCCTTCGTATTTTTTCGCGAACTGCTCATTTTTACTGGAAGTAACGTTTCGGAGTATGGACTGTGTAACAAAAGCTGCTCGTGAGGACGCTCTGAATTTGGCAGTGCAAGCTGTTCGCGATGGGATTTTGTCAGAACGTTCTGCTGAGAAGGCCTACAATGTCAGCCGCAGGACGCTGCACCGCAGACTTATCGGCATTCGAGCGCAGAAAAAGGGGGAATGGCAGCGTAAATTTACTAACGCCGAGGAAAACTTGATCGCGGATACCTTGATCAAATGCGAAAGACTCGGAGTTCCTTGGAACAAGCAATTTGTGAGGCGGATTATTCCTCGATTACTGCCAGCTAAAGGTAAATGGGTGACTGAACGAGAAAAAAATATAAGAACGGCTGTCTGTAATTAAAATCAGACTTGTAGCTTTTCAGCTGATTGTCCGATAAATTCAAAAAAATTTTTTCCATGATTCAGATTCTTTTACTTATATTTAATCGTGCTTTTAGGGATGAATGTACAGCAAACACTGTTTACGGATAACTGGTACAAAGCTTTCCTCAAAAGGCACCCTCGCGTCGGTAATCAGAAGAAAAAGCGTGAATCAAAGAATCAGGATGTATGGATCACTAAACTAAGCGAACTACATGTCGCTGGTTATCTTGACGAACCCCATGGTGTCTGGCACCTTGACGAAACGGCCTTCAAAGTGGCCGAGCGAGTCAGCGTAGTGTCTGCTGAACGAGGGACCAAAGAGGTTTCGGCATATTATGACAGGACGGACCGGGAATTGGTTACGGTACTGGCCGGCGGAAATGCAGCTGGAGAGACTTTACGACCGCTGATTTTGTACGATGGTCAAGTGCTAATGGCGTCGGATGGGACAGATGATTCGTGTGACGCAGAAGTTAACGCATATGGAACGATGGACCGTGCCCCGTTCGCGAGTTATATTCGACAAGAAGTTATTCCTGCCATGACTGCTCAAAAGGTAAACTGAAATTTTATAATTATTTCAAGATCAGTAAATTAATAATTCTTAGCTCCTGATGTTCATTTTTTAAAGTTTAATAACTAGGAAACTGCACTCGCTCTAAGCGGAAACAGAACGAACGAAGCATAACAGAAATTCAGGCGAACGCAGTTAATTTTTTTCGAGATGTATGTATTATGTTACGAGTCTTCTGATTCTTTCTGAACCTTCTCTTCGATCGATAAGCCCATAGAATTATCAAACTATTTAGACTGGACTAACTAGACTGGAATTTGTTTGCAGAATGTAATATTTTTGTGCGGACATGATTCGCATCTTCTGGATGACGATTTCACCGAAGAGTGTTTGAAGTCCGAAAAGGATATTACCGTGGTGATTTGTCCAGCTGAACCAACAAACAAACCCCAACCGAAGGACACGCAAGTCTTTGGACCACTTCAAAAATACTGGCGTGACTTTCTCCGCTTGTTGCCACTTCCACGCAGAGAAGCTGTAAGAGTTTTATTCTTGGCAATTTAGTTTCTGCTATTTTTACAACAACTCAGAAACATAAAAAATAATTTTTTTATTAGTGTGCATAAATTTTTATGTGCAGGTTTCAAAACAGAAGTTCGCTGAACACTTAATGGAGAAATGGGATGAACTCAACATGGCGACGAATTTGCAGTCAGGCTTCGAAGCGGCTGGGATCTACCCGTTCCACCCCGAAAACGTCTGTCAGCGCATTCTGGAGATGACTAAAAAGCCCGAAAAACGAAAAGCAGCATCGCCCAACCCTGTTCGACTTATGGCTGCTGAGGTGTATGCAAAAGAGTTTGAAAGTCTGAGGACACTTATACGACAAACACTGCCGGTGTCCAATGCAACTATTGAAAAAGCCATGAAGATTCTCGCCGATGAGATAGATGGTAACTTCAACCCGTTGATCTGAACCCCAGAATTGAGCCCGGTACTGCATCGGTACCTATGCTTACTGCAGCAGTATACGACTTACTTGTCTCTCCAGTCCGCGCTGTGAAAATGCGACTTAACAATCTGGCACTCCAGCGAATGAAATGTGATAGCCGCCAGGATCCCCTTTGCTCGTAGCAGCCGGTGTCCAAGAGAAAGAGCAAAATCCAGTTCATTGAGCTCATCGTTAACGAATATCCTCAGCGCCTGAAACACTTTGGTGGCTGGATGTTGGACTCGTCCCATCTTGTCAAGGCGATCGCTGTACACAGCCTGTGCTACGACATCCGCCAGATCACCCGTTGTACGGATCCTTTTCATCTTGAATCGAGATTCAACGATTTGTCTCGCAACTGCAATGATCAAAGACAAAAAATGTACAAACAATATTCCGTTGAATCTCTCTCTTGGTCTCTTTAATAAAATTACAAGCTGCTTACTTTCTTTCGCTGTATGATGCAAAACAGCTGCTTTATAATCTGCATATGTGATCATTTTGTATTATGATTATTTACGCGCAAATGGACCACGAATATAAATCTGATATTTAACAAAATTCATGACGAGCGAAAAAAACGATAATTTTTCGTAAAAGCTTTCAACGAAAGCGACGACGGAAGAAACATTATAACAATAAAAAAGATGTTCTTAAACGTATATTTTCTAAATTTAATTCAAGCAGAACCTGATAACGCACTGTACACACAATTTCCGTGTTTACCAATTCCATGAGTCTTACTTTTCGCCGCTTGCGGTTCCTCGCCAAATTTCTTAAAAATCATGGTCAAATGCTCCTCATTCATCTGATTAACCACATCCGCCGCGGAGATCTGCCCCGAATCCCGTCCGGCGTCCATGCGCATGTCGAGCGGACCATTTGACAAACTGAAGGCGAAACCGCGCTCCATCTGGTCCATTTGCATGGAGGAGCATCCCGCGTCCAGTATTATCCCATCAATGGGTTTTTTCCGACCATTACCCTTCAACAGCGTCGGGAGATCACTGAAACGTCCGATTAACGGGGTGATTTGCTCGGGATAATCGTCGGATAAATCATCCATGTACTTCCGACAAGTGGGATCACGGTCCAGGGCCAAAATGTGGCAACTGGGAAAACTGTCTAATATCGCGCGGGAATGGCCGCCAGCGCCGAATGTCATGTCCAGAATTGTTAAATCGGGATCTAAAAATTATAAATATAAAATTTTAATAATTTTCGATCATGGAAATGGCATAAACTCAGACTCTAAAATTTAGAATATAACCAAATCAAATGTAACCCAAAAAAATAAAAACCAACCAAAATAAAGATTGCAACATCATTAAGTTTAGGGAATTTTACTCGCACTGAAGACAACCTTTGCGATTACAGATTAAAATTCGTTTGACGAAATGCATAGATTGCTTTGAAAGTGGCTGCTGGAAAAATGTGCTATAAACGAAGTAACTGCTGTGCATCAAATTCCTTTCCTGTCTAACATTTAAAATTGTACAATTTTAAATCACAAGTTTTTTCGCAAACCTGAAAGATTATCCAGTCTCCAGAACGCTTCGAGGACCTCTTTGCACATGACAGGCTCGTGTGGACGAGTACTTTTCCGTCGACTTTCTGGCTTTGCATCGCTCCAATCGGTTTGCTCAGCATGAGCTGCGAACTGCTCATCGTCGCTTGCGTTCGGCTCTTGCGAATCCGCTGTCCCAATCACTGGCTCGACAAACAGCGATCGCCTTCGAGCATGGACCCGTCGAACACACCGATAAGTCGGCGAAGAACAGATCACATTATTGATAAAGCTGGTCTTCGGTACGACAGAGACGCCTTTACAGAGAGAGCGTGCAGCGCAGAGCACAGCTCTCCGGGTCGGAATCATCGCACCAGATCAGAAAATTCACCAAAGGATGATGGAATGCCAATGGTACTCGAAACAGGGTAGCCGTCACCTATAATCCGAACGCTTCCCCCAGAAAAACACTGTACGTGTTTACTGAATCGAGAGCGATTTAATTACTTTTTGGAACCGAAAAAACACCGAGAAGTTCGGAGATAAACAAACATTTTGCTAAAACAATTAACAGACGAACAGCTGACAAATGAAAACTTAAAACTAACATAAACTTTGAATATTTTTCGCAGAACGAACGTACACAACGGAGCTGCCTCCCGGACCGTGCATGACGAACGGCCGTCGTATCTGATACTTGACCATTGTCCAAATGCTGATATGGGTGCCAATGTGCAACTTTATTTGACTAAATAATTCTGAATCTGTTTTTTTGTAGCCAAAAATATTTATTAGGCATAGATGGATTAACAATTGCAAAAGTTTCCTCGTACACACGGATGCAGATTCCATCACGAATGAAGCCATTAATTTTTATTGCAAGATTTGTATACAAAACAAAATGGAATATTACGTGTGCTGGCTTTCTTCAGGTGCGCAGTGCGCACTGGAATTTTCTCGTTTTTGCATAGACAGGTATATACAGATAGGTCGCTAAAATACAGATATTATCGATATTAAAATGTTTCCAAAATTTTCCCGCTTACCGTAAGTGGTGCAAAAAAGGGCATATATATAACTGCCTAAATATTTTTGTTTCAAACGTCACCTTTCTCTGCAGATGCACAAAATACAGCAGAAATTATGTAATACTTTGTGCGGAAGCAGTACAATACGAAATACATAGATAATGGTCTTGAACGGTACAACTGCATAAGGCAGTTGCATAAATATTTGTTTAATCAACGTCTTTAAATTCTGTTACATGTCATCGGCCTTGCAATTACGTTAGTTGCGTTGAGCATATGTCAGGAAGAATATTATAATAAATAACAAATATCGTAAATCAATGCTTCTAACAGGCTACTACGGCACTCAGCAGTCAGTATTCTCTAAATTCGAAAAACAGTTCGCTGAATCACCGGTGATCTGGCTCGGTATTTGAAACTCTAAGTCCGGATTTTAGTAAAGCAATCCTTGATCTTTGCATTTGCAGGTAGCCTCGCATTTGTCCACGAATGGTTCATTTCCAACCGATCCACATCCGGTAGCAAATAATGCCGGAAATTGTCCATCTGGTACTTCGCAGTTAGTTGCCTTATTTTCGTACCGACAAGCATTTGCTGCGGAAACACAAATACTTTGGTTAGATAATGTTTCATACAAGTTATATTATAAAAAGTCAGAAAATACAGATACCGCGGTACAAGTCCATACATAAAGACATGCTATTCCATTATATAGCTGGACAGTTATTTCATAATTATAAGGTTTTCTTCATGAGTAGGAATTGGAATAAATTGTTCGTCCAGTTTCAGACATCCTATGCAACAAACTGTGTACGTATGTTTCGCTACACCGTTTAAATTAAAAGCTATACGGATATAATAGTGTAAAATTTAGTATTTTCATATACATAATTATTTTGCCTTGGCTTACCGCATAATCCATTTTCGCAGTCATTCGATGTACTTCCGCCGCATCGCGCGCAGACTTCGAACTCAGACGCCG
>JAQGAU010004725.1:0-11154 GCA_034698045.1 Paramacrobiotus richtersi | reverse complement strand
CTAGTATTGTTGTGTTTTGGTTGCCGTTGATGTTAACATTGGTTGTTCAGAATTTTCGGGATGTTGATGCGGCTGCTCTGACGGGACTGGGAGTTCTGTATAACGTCCAAATGTTAATGGATCCGATTGTTTTTGTTTGGACGCTGCGATCGGTGCGTAGTGCCGTATTGTCGTTCTTTTGTTGTAAGTGAAGTAGTATCTATTTCCCGTGGCACAGAGCGCCATTACAGTATCTCAAAAAAGTCAAGAATTACCTGAAGTGTTAAAACGAATTGTTTCAATGGCCATGCAAACTGCGTATACTGAGCTGCGCTAAACCGGATGTTATCATAATATTATATAAATATTTTCCTCAACATTTCTCAGTAAAGGTGGCAGGTGGCAGTGTTATTTCTTCAGCGCTGGGTGCAACACCTTATAGTGCCCTGATAGGGCAGGGTCAAAAAGCTGGAAGTTGAAACTTCCACCGGAGACTTCCGGTGAAAGTGACAGTTTCGAGTCTGGTAGTATCACTCTCCAAAACCTGGAAACTTGGACAAACCATGGAAGTGGCACTTCAAAGCTTTACTTTTGAAATCGCTGCATGACTGACGCCATCGTTACCAATTTGCCATCACAATACAACAGCTACACGAGTAGCAGCTGCGCAGCAGATGATCTGACAACATAATATGTGCTCGTGAGCTGGCCTGTAAGGTGATGTAAGTTCCGGGCTACACTCTAACACTGACCATAATTATTTCTCTGCCTAATGCAGCGGTGATTTTCAGTTTTCACTCACAATTAACCATGTTACTTGAGCGGTACTTGCGACCTTGACATTTGTCGTACTGCAGCTTAGCAGCCATTGCTATACGCCTGCCGAGCTGCGCATTCAAGTCAGCAGCAAAGTCTTTGACTGTCATGGCAGATGGCAGACTTTTCCA
The DNA here is from genome assembly GCA_034698045.1 of Paramacrobiotus richtersi. Taxonomy (NCBI): domain Eukaryota; kingdom Metazoa; phylum Tardigrada; class Eutardigrada; order Parachela; family Macrobiotidae; genus Paramacrobiotus; species Paramacrobiotus richtersi. The sequence continues at coordinate 10,228 of JAQGAU010004725.1, read as the reverse complement.
TACGTACGAGTATTCAAAGTCCTTAGTCATGGCCTTGCCACCTTGATCACACCGAACCTACTCTGGCATAGTCCATAAAATGTTGCATATAAATTTGACAGGCGGGACGGTTAAAGGTTAAACTGTTTTCATGCCGCATGTTGAGAGAAAGGTTCAAGGGTTCCACCTTAGGCGGCTGTCTGCTGCTGAAAGTGTTTAGACGCAGGGTAACTGGGGGCTTGTGGTCGAGGCGTTGGAACTAACTACTAACGGTATCAGAGTCATAAAGCTACTGTGCACAATACAGGCCATAAGCGTCACATGTGATGAAATTGTTATCAGATTCAGACATGAATTTATGCAGCGGATGCTGCTCGGATGCGGTACTCCGTTGCTGTACGTTAGGCGGCGTCATATTTTATCCGGCTTATACAAACGCCACTGTTCACATCTTGTGACCACTTGCCGCTTTCCGTAACCAGATAGAAGATCTGATAGCGTTGAACGAGTAGAATCAATACGGCCGTTAACTCCATGAAAACCATTAAACAGTAAACGGGACAATTGACCACTGTTAATGGGTGATGCCCACCATTGCTGACTGACGAGTTATGTTTGCTGAGTCAGCCCTGCTGACCAGCGAAAAGTGACCGATGAGGTACATCCGTAGACATGTTTTTGGCTGGTTTTTACTCCTAAACACTTTACCACATGAGAAAACGTGCGTACTAACGCAAGAAACGTATAGATTTTTTAAAAATAGTGAAAACACCGAGTCGAATATGGTCGCACTATGACTGCCATCCCAGTGATTCCACATGCTGGCTGTAGTAATTCGGCGCCCGAGGTGGCTTAACATTGTTGGGATACAAAGTTGGCAAGGCATTTTAACCCGGATGTCATCATGTCACTGCTGCAACTGCCTCACACAATGTGCATCATAGTCCAAACCGCGAGCTGTGCTTCGTCGCTGGAGTTTGACACGCTTAGAACATTCTTGTGTCGTGTCAAGTCGACCCTTGTGTCGTGGCAAGTCTAGCAGTCTTCTTTATCGTTAAAAGATAAAAACGCTACTAAACATTCTCTTGGTTTTTTACTGCCTGGCTAGAACTAAGCGGAAAACATCGTAAAGGCATACAGGGATCAGTAGCCCATTCATCCTTTAGGCAAACTTGTGTGTGGTATCTTTTTCTAAGGGGTAGCAACAATGATCCTTGTTTCCGCACAGTGATTATCAGCTGTGCGATATACACATAGACCATAATCTTAGAAATAACGCTGCAGGTTTGCCAGCTAATCTGAGCCACAGCTGCGGCTGCTAAGTTGAGTGACTTGAAGGTGATTCTGAAGGGCGTTGTATCCCTTCCACGATTACCGTCACTGCAACCGGAAAAAGCACATTCATCTATCTTTAATGGCCGCGAGGAGGAAAAGCGAATGCAATAAATCCAGATGGAATGTTATCCCATATATCGCTGCAAGCAGCACCTTTTCGTGCCCTGCTCTCGCAATTAAATGACATTTTGTGCGTTATTCGACTTGACAGCAATTATGGACTCATTCTCGTAATCTGAATCAAGAAGTCACATCTCCACCCACCTACCTTATAAATTACGGTCAGAATTAATCAGTTTCGAACGTGTCACTGCTAGGTGAGTTTTCACTCTCATCTGCTGAAACGAGCAGCACTATTAAACAGATGTCGAGTTGTTTATCACATATAAAAGCTTATTTGCTGGCACAACTCTGGACTCGGAGAAATTTTAATATTTTTTCTACAGTATGGTTGCCGCAATGCAAGTAATCCTGAATTCCACTAATGCTACGGTTACTACCATCGAGTGGCGGATAACAACAGTCGCTTCGTTTGCTGTTGCCGTTCTTTCTCTGTTCTCGAATGGACTAATGGCACTGATCTTTATCTTTAACAAAAAACTCCGAAACTCTTTCAACATTTACCTCATCAACCTGCTGTTCGGAAACATATTGTACATATTGACCGGTGCGTTCTTTGACATTATTTCGGGACTGTACTCCACTTGGCGGCTGGGGTCAAGTTGGTGCAGTCTTTACACATACGGTACCTGGGTCATTGCCGCAGTTCCCATATATTCCCATTTGGCCATTGCGTTAAACAGAACCTGGGCGCTGTACGGGCCGATTATGTATCGCGATAAAAACAGTTTTAAGGTGTCATCGGTTGCTTGCGGTGTTGTTTGGGTGATTGCCCACTGCTGTGGGCTGCCAGTTGTTATAGCCAAAGCACTGAACAACAGCCAGAGCGACTGTGTCTGTAATCCGAATGATGCTGAAACGGGATTTCTTGTTGTTTGGGAAATGATCAATTTTATCCTCAATTTGATTTGCATTGGGACGATTATCATAGCATTTCCTTTAGTACTCTGCAAACGGGCAAATGTGATCCGGAGCAGCGCGATTGTTGACAAGGTGCCACCGACGGAAACTCCAAGAAAGTTGCAGACTTTGTTGTTCTTGGTGATGACGGCTAGCATTTTCCTGTTTTGGTCGCCGCTGATGGTTGCATTAGTTGTTCAGAATTTTATAGGCGTCGATGCGACTGTTTTGACGGGGCTGGGGGTTCTGTATAACGGGCAAATGCTAATGGATCCGATTGTTTTTGTTTGTACGCTGCGCTCGGTGCGTATGGCGGTGTTGTCGTTCTTCTCTTGTAAGTCAACGAAACTACATTCTCCATAAACCTGTGGCGTACGTAACTATACAGTATACACCATGCATTCACCGGAAGCATGGCGTTGCAATAAATTCACATGCGGGCACGTAACTCATGGGATTAAGCGCACCACTACAGGACAAGCATTGGTGCTTTTGGTTTCAGTTTTTAGTAATGAGTTTTAACTGCGGTAGTCGTTTCTGGCTCTAGCGGTGTTATGTAAGTGTCAGTAAAGAGAGAGGAAGATAGCTACAGAACTATACTGAATTGAGTAGTAATGAATACTACTTTTACTACTACTTTTGTAACCTTTACTTGGCCCGATACCATTACACGATGAATTGTAGATGTAGTTTAGAGTTTGAAGCTTGGGTCGGATTGATACATTAGTAACATGCAAGTAAACTTCTCCTTCAGGTACTTCCGATTTCTTTCAAATATCTAGTCAAACGGGAAAAGTACAGTAACCGGTAACAAAGTTCCGCCCTGCAAGTGTATATTCAACATTTTGCGTATCTCTGGCTCCGAATGTCTTCACTGGCAAAAATTCCTGAATGTTTTCCCAAAATACATTTATTTTACGGGTACGTTTTATATGACTGGAACAGTATCAGAAGCATGCAGGGATGGTCAAAATAATTATGAATATTTTTCTTTCCCGGTACCTTTTTTCCGAGAAATAATACCAAAATAGAACATTTCTTCAGAATCCGGGGAGACTTTATTGGTGGCTAAACACGACCGCTGAACGAATCGCCGTAAGTAGTAATACTAGTTAAAATATACGCCAAACTACAGTTGGCGTTTATAAAAATCATTATTAATCAAAGTAATACTAGACTAAATAAACGCCAAACTGCAAAAGTAGTATGATAGCGTTAGTGCTAGTGTGGAGGAAAAATCGTACTTGCTTGTCACCTTAACAAAATTTCACTTGAAGTGATGTTCTACTGTGAATTGTGGCTCACGAACTGCACGACTCGGTAAATGTTTACCGGCGTTTACTTACACAACTACCCAGCTAGTAAAAGCTTGTCAAAGCCGAAGGTTCTTGTTTGGTTGCCAATGAGGACTCCTGGAAAATTAAATGTATTACACAGCCGAATTTTTAATTTATATTTCATTTATTTCCACCAGATTCAGCCTAGCCCCGTGCCGCTGACTGTTCATTCACATCAAGTTTTGTTCTTTTCTTAACTGGAGCGGCTGTTTCTCTTTAATATTAGTGCATTTGTTCGTTGCTTTGGCTCTCAGGGCAGATGCAAAGTCACGAAAAAAGAAGTGAAATGCGGGACAAACCTTCTTGCTGTCCGATTAAGAAAAAACGTTTGCCTACTGAACATTGATTTGACCTATGCTATGAGATCTATGTCATCAGAAAGTAGAAGGTCTGCGCTATCGAACAAGTGATAACAGACGTTGTTGCTACAACCAGACGCGAAGCAGTGAAGCTCAGAAGTTTTTTGCATCTTCGGGTGCGCACCCAGTACAGGGATGAACCAGCAATATGCCGACAGCGGATTCATTAATTGCCCTTAATTTTTCCCCCAGCCGAATTTTTCTGTCCTATTAGGATATACTGTACTGTGTATGTACAGTATGTGGAGATGCGAACTGTAAGAACTTGTAAAGTACACACAGTTGTAAGAACCTATAATGTAGACACACATTATTACAGTCACAAATAATCAGACAACAAATTAACTTATCGAGCCGAATCCAGTGGTCCGACACTGTACGTAACTAACGCTGGTTTTCAATGAGTTTCTCAGCCATGTTTATTTGATATGCTCAGCTGTTTCGCACTTCTTCGAATTTCCTGGTGTTAAATACACTGGGCAAAAGCCAAAGAGAGAGCGGAAAAGAGGTGCAAGAGACACTCGCATTTTGGCACCTGTGCAGTCGGAAACAAAATGGCCGCCAGCAGTTACTGCGATATAACCGTCGGCCATATTTTTGCACGCCGAAGATATATTTTTTTGAGAAAACTGCTTTATTGTATGCTGTTGTCAAAACAACGGCGGCCGGTTTCGCAAACAGCTCAGCTTTGTACGTATAAAACGTGGGCGCGTATGGAAACCGTCATATGCGCATACAAACCAGATACCAAATCCCTGCCACTAACAAATACATACCAGATACGTATACCAGACACCGGAAGCAAATAACATAGACCATAAGTCCAGATACCAGTCCAGATTCCAAATCTCAGTTTACCAGATCCAGTCCCAGATCCCAAACCCAGGTTTGCGTACTACTCCAGATAGTGTGCTTTGAGCTCGAAATAGTAACTCCCGCCTAGGCGGGAAGTGTCTATGGCTTGTCGGATGTTGCGTTAGGGTATTCGAACGGCCAAAGGTTTTGTCGATCTTCGAGCGCAAAAGAGTGGCTTCTCGCTTTGCTTAAAGCTTATAAAAAACTTGTTTTAGAAATGCTTTTTATTTATTTCGGTAAAGTCTAAAAATTGAAGAATCAAAAAAGTTTACGGTGTACTGGTTTAAGTGTACTGGTTGTTAGAGGCTTCAAGCGGCTTTTCCCATCAGGTACGTTTGCTCTGGCGATATTTTTCAAGTCGATCAGTGCTCGGGCATGTAACGTTTAGCGGAGTCACAAGGAACCGAGAACTGGACATCTGTATCCGACATGCACAGTGTCGATTACTTATAGTATAGAGTCTATGGTAATGCCGGAACCTTGTCGATGCTCACCTGAACCAACGCCAGGAGCTTTGTCCGTAAAATTTTTGGAAACTACGGACTTGTGATAAACTTCCTAAAAATTATTCAAACCGTAAATTTGTTCCTAGGCTGGTTTTTAGCAGCCTTTGTCAGCCGCACAGGCTCCAGGCACTAATTTGACTAGCGACTGAGTGCTGTTGTTGGAATTCAGGTTTAAAATGCTTTGAACTGAAGGCATCTTCCAAGGGGCCGGAATGAGCTTTTATACGAAAACAGTCTTCGTCTTTTTACTGTAACTATTACTTCGGTGATATTGTGTTTGCTATAATAGAGTCAAAAGTGCTGCTCGAACAGAAACCGTACAAATCACTATGTACAATGCTTGTGCTGGTCAGTATTGAACACTCTAACAACAGAACTAGCGGAAAATGTTGTTAATTCCTACGTGTTTTTGAATTTGTAACGAATATGGTTTCGGGTACGGCAGACCCGTACAGCAGAGACCATCCTACGTTTTGTTGATGGCTGGATATACTGTGGTGATGTATCATCGTATAACTTCCTCATAAGTGGTTAAACAACATCGTCACACGACAACAACTCGATTTCCACACAAGTGACTTCTCTATAGTCGATCACAACGGCACAACTGGTCACACAAATCTCAACCCGTATATGTTAACGCATTGAGAAGTTCTCAATGAGAACAGTCAGAGAAATTAAATAACAGTGTCTTGTGCATGCAGGCATCCCAGTCAAAATGATTCTGTCAATGTAATTCTTATAGTCAACTCGCTAGTTAATTGGTGAAGTACCTTGTTTCGTTGGACTTAGGCGTGACTATGGCAGTGCTTTTGGTTACCGACTGGATGTATCCAGTAAGTTTCGGTACAAAGTGTTTGCTAGGTTGCTTACGGCATATGGGTTATCCGATTGGGTACGGCACAGTTGTCGTCCGGTTGAGTACAGCACAGATCGAGGTTTTTATGTATACTCGTACAAGTAGAAAGCACAGTGCAAGTCTGCATAGTACCGACAACACGACAACATAAAACCGACAACACTTTGGGGCATGAGAATGCTATGCTAACTGGGTGGTAAAAAGCTAATCTCGAAGCGCGCTGAAGTGACACAGATCAGATTCTGCTCACATCTACTGTTTCGATTCCTTACGATCTACAACTCTGATCGCACGTTCTTCTTCTTAATAGCAGCTTTACCAACACGGTCCATACTAGATTATTTGACTAAATGACACTGCGCTGAACTATAGTGAGCATAACAGTAACTAATAAGGAATGAAATGATCAGTTGCCCATTCGCCCTTCAGGCACACCTGTGTGGCATCTTTTCCTAACGAGGAGCAATAACAATTTTTGCCGCAGTGTTTATCATCTATTCGATAGATTAAGCGTAACCTTAAGCATAATACTGCAGGTGTGACAACCAATCTGAGTCACAGCTGCGGCTACTAAGTTGAGTAACGTGAAGGTGATTCTGAAGGGCACTGTGTTCGTTACAAGATTAGTGTCAATGCACTACCGGAAAAAGCATATTTATCCATGTCTAATGGCCACGAGGAGGAGAAGCCCGTTTCCCAAATCCAGGTGGAAATGTTATTCCCCTATTGCTGCGTGCAGCACCTTTTGGTGGTATTTTCAGAGCACCTTTGTCTTACTCTCGTAATAGACTGACGTCTTGCGCGTTCTTTGACTTGACAGTAATTAAGCATTCCTTCTCGTAATTTGAATCAATAAGTCACATCTCCACCCACCTACTGTACTCTATAAATTACGGTCAGAATTAATCAGTTCCGTAACGTGTGAACATTTCATCGCCTAAGGAATTTTCACCCTGAAGTTTTAGATCACAAGCTTTATTAAACAGCTGTCTTTATCTCATAAAACTGATTCCGGACTGAAGCGGGGACGTCTGCCTGCACGAAACAGAGAGTGTGAATAATCTTGAAAACTTTTTCGCAGTACCTTTGTCACAATGGAAGCAAACAGAAGTTTCACTGATTCTAATTCTACGGTTACTTTAACTGTCGAATGGCGGATAGCAACGGTCACTTCATCTGCTGTTGCCATTCTTTCTCTGTTTTCGAATGGACTATTGATACTGGTCTTCATTTTTAACAAAAAACTCCGAAATTCTTTCAACATTTACCTCGTAAACCTACTGCTGGGAAACATATTGTACATATTGTCTGGTGCGTTCTTTGACATTATTGCTGGATTATATTCCTCTTGGTGGTTGGGATCCAGCTGGTGCATCCTCTATACCTACGGTACTTGGGTCATCGCGGCAGTTCCCATATTCTCCCATTTGGTCATTGCATTAAACAGAATCTGGGCATTGTATGGCCCGTTTATGTACCGCGACCGACATAGTTACAAAGTTTCCTCGGTTATTTGTGTTGAGGTGTGGATAGTGGCCCACGTCTGTGGGATACCAATTGTCCTTACAAAAGCATTGAAGAATAATTCGAAGGATTGTAATCCGAATGACGCTGAGACGGGATTTCTTGTGGTTTGGGAGCTGATCATTTTTATCATCAATTTGGTCTGCATTGGGATGATTATCATAGCGTTTCCTTTAGTTTTACGCAAACGAGTAAATGTGATCCGGAGTAGCGCGATAGTTGACAAGTTACCACCGGCTGAGAATTCAAGGAAGCTACAGACCTTGCTATTCTTGGTGATGACGGCTAGTATTTTTGTGTTTTGGTCGCCGCTAATGGTTGCATTAGTTGTTCAGAATATTACAGATGTCGATGGGACTGTTTTGACGGGACTGGGGGTTTTGTATAACGTGCAAATGCTGATGGATCCGATTGTTTTTGTTTGTACGCTGCGCTCGGTGCGCATGGCGGTCTTGTCGTTTTTCTCTTCTAAATAAACTGGGAATTCCATTGTCCATGCACCGGTGGCTTGACCACACACCGTACTGGCATGAAAAACATGGTTTTGCATTAATCATGCGGTCTGGCACGTAACTCACGTGGTTATGGCCACCACCACTTTTGAATGACGTTTATGCGCGCGCACTCATTGCAAAAACTGTGGAAATCTGAACGCGGTACTCGCTGTTATCACTGTCATCGTACGTTATTGGATTTTATGACCTTTACCTGTTCTTAGCACCATCGAACGATGAATTTCGGATTTAGTTTAAAGTTGAACCTTTATATGAACTTTTTTCAAATACGTAGTCAGACGAGAAAAGTACGGCATCCACTAACCGGCATTATGTCCCCCAATTTGGAATTGTATATTCATACACTTTTACGCATAATTAACTCCGGATGTTTTTCCCCAGCAAGATATCTCTCCGGAACGCACCCGCATTATCTGTGCGTGTCCGTTTTACATTTATATCAACAGACTCATTTTAGGTGACCGGAAGGTCTGAAACAGCAACAGAAGCGTCATTGGTGGTCACAGTTAATATTTTTCGTCTCGGGACACATTTTGTTAAGAAATGACATTTCTAAGAAATGTCATTCCTTAACAAATGGTTGTTTCTAACCGCCAGTGATGTCTCCCGGCATCCGGAAGAAATCAGTGATTTCTTCCGGATGCCGGGAGACATCACTGGCGGTTAGGAACAACCGCTGAACGAATCCACATCAACCATACTGTTAAATGAACGGGTAGGAATTAAAAATCAGACAGATTCAGGTTTTCTTGATGTGAAGCCTGCTTGAATCATGTCAGGATTGCAGTGCGTGTGTCTGTTTATGGATTATCAGACTATTGAACCGTTGACTTGCTAACAGTATGGTTAACACTGGCGGTGCATATCGCTCACGTCTATTTACTTTTGTGCCCGATATTTGTCCCAGATTTACTCGCTCAAGGACATAAAACTGCGTTTGTGTCGATCGTCAGTTTCGGCGTTTTAGCTCCAGACGCCGACAGCTGCGTCCGGCATACCTCAGTCAATAAGTCTATTTTGCATTAGTGTAAAACAAGTACTTCCTGAAGTGGCTGTCTGATGGGTATTTCACAACCTGTTTTCAAATGCAGCGAAATCAGCTTTGCGTTTACAGTACCTTCTCATGATTTCTTGGCGCGATCGCCCATGCGTTTCGGACAACACGGTTTGCCAGGCATGTTGCAGATTTTGCAGTGGTAGCGAAAAGCAGTGAACATTTACTGAAAATTCCGGTTATCGAGATTTTATCAGCATTCTTAGCTGAGCCGCTCTATGGTCCTCGTACGGGGTGCACACTTATCAAAGGTACTGTTGATACGTGAGTGAATTTAAATCAGCATATGGATGTCGGTGTAAGCATGCGCCTATGTAGTATGCCTAACATACAGGTATTATTATGAAACAGGCAGTATGAAACTTCCGGACACGTGTTTTGCTTCCATTGTCGTATTTTATATTGTTCTGATTCCGCTTTATAGCAAGTCCAAACAATAAGACAATGGCCGGTAACATCAATGGATACGTTTCGGACCAGGGTTGCGGAAGGCCCCTGGGCTCAGCAGACAATATCAGTGCTAGCCAATCTCCGTACGATGTCGCAGTCACTCTTCAGCTGAACAATCACACCAAATGGCCGCTGAATCTGGAAAGCTGTTATGTGGAGAATGGCCAAGTCGAGTCTGTTATTAATCTGGTTCCTCCTGGACAGTTTAATGAGAGGTGGTACCACTTTCCACACATCATGGCAGACGTACTAGAGAGCGGCGCGCGTATTGTTTGTTACCGGCTCGGTATATGAGTTCATTTAGCACATGACTGAAGTACACAATGGCGTTGTTGTTCAAAAATAACAATAACTGCAGAAAAAGTTATGATGACTGAAAGGTCAAAATTTTCAAAAATAATCAAAAAATAGTAAATTATTAATAAAAAATCAGAC
>JAQGAU010004724.1:0-11156 GCA_034698045.1 Paramacrobiotus richtersi | reverse complement strand
GACCAAAACGTCAGCATCAGCCGAAAGAACTATCTCCCGTATCTGATGCAGGTAATGTGGAAATAATCTCACCTCTGATCGAAGACTGCGATGGTCATAGTGCAAATAGAACTTTGAGCCGAAAAGCCGCTGCTATACTCGATACTTTGCCGGAAAGAATTCGTAATATCCTACCTGTTGTCGCTAATGGCATGCTGTACAAGTTGCTCAGTGCTAAGGAGTTTGTAAACCTGAGTGACCTTTTGCCGAATAATCGCACGCCTAATGCACCGTCCACTTCTAAAGCTGTACCAGAAAAAACAGAGCAGATTACGGATTTCCACAAATGGATACGTGCGTTTATGGTTTTCAAGATGTATCGGTGTGCTGTAAATCCTGAGCTGGATATACCGATGTCCAAATACATTGACCACATTGCTCAGCTGGCTGTTCCTGTACGCGAGTTCACATGCGATCAATGGCTTAATTACGACCGACATTTCCATCTGGCTATGTCCCGAAGCCCGTTGAACATTATGCAATGGACCCACCGCAATGACGAAGCATTTCTGGAGTATTTGTCTCAGCCACTGGGGCATGCCGGTATCGGCAACCTACAGGCGGCGCGGACAAGTATTGGTTATGTCACCCTACAATGCTACCATTGTGGCGAGTACGGGCACATTCGTTCGGATTGTCCTATATTCATTGCCGATGAGCCCGTTCTACAAAAGTCATGGGTTGGACAGTCGTTTTCTAACTTTCCCTCCAATGCAGAAGGGCAAAAGCCGGATGAAATCTGTTACCTTTGGAACAACGGAACCTGCTCTAATGGCCTAACTGCAGGTACGGCCGTCAGCATCGGTGCAGTAACTGCAAACAGCATGACCACACCGAGAACCAGTGTACAGCCAAGCTGCGTGACGATACCTGAAGGCAACGCCGCCAGATATCATATTGATACCATTATTCACTGATTTATGTGCGAATGTGGTGTTCCGCTTGCCATTATTAAAACCGACGGGACAGCTACGCAGCTCAAGTTTCTCGGGATTTTATTCGACTATGTAACCCAAACCTGCCGCCTGGCAAGTTTTGCGATCATAGTATATTTGCCCTGCTGCATTCATGGAAACTGAAAGCCTGCTTCACGCAGACCGAGCAGCAAAGGCTCATTACCGGTCGCATGTCTTCATCCAGATGTTTACTTGTTGGATAATTGTTCACGCGGCGCCTTATCTCACAGTTGTCACTAAGCAAAAGTACAGCTGCAAGACAAATAAATCTTGTTAATGAGACTGTAAAAGGCACATATTGGTGGTTGGAATCTTTCCCTTCTGCAAGGAGCTGCATTATGCATTGAGCCCAATAACTGGACTCGTTATGACACGATCCAGTCTTATACCGACGCGCCGGCAACACTCAGCTGTGCAGTCTTGCTAAGTATCTGCATGTTGACAGATCCATCTTCTTCTCTGTCTACGCCCAGTCATGTACCTGTACCTTATATCATTTCATCATCCGGCGTTCCACTCTCGTACAGCATTTGCACGCATGGTAGCGTCATTGCTGCGGAACATGCCAAACCAGCCCAACATTGATTGCGTACTTTCAGTATCGGTGAAGCTTCAACTGCTGCAGCAAATGGAACATGGAAGTTGTACAGCGTGCGATGGATATTTGGGGCTGTTGTTTGGGGGCTTGTTGTGGATGGGATAGGAGATGCTGGCACGCTTCCGGTCACTTGCGGCTGTGCTCTCGCACAACCAAGTGCACCTCCGCGTCCACGCAGAAATGTTCAGCGCGCATAGTAATCGCCTGCTACCATTTTATCCCATACCCGACATCCCACAAAACGCCCAATGCAGTTTGTTTCCGTTCAAGCGAAATGCAAATTAATCGCTATATGGTTCCGAAATGGAATACATACATTACACTGTAATGAATCCGATGATTAATAGTGCGTTGTATAGTGGCTGTAGTATAAGCCTTTCACATTGTTTTTAAAGTGTCATACGATGAACATAATGCACTGTATGTTCGGATAATCGAAATTTTGATTTGTAATCTATATACAAAACTTATTTTGATATTAAGTAAGTGATTACGAGTTTAAAACATTGTTTTTCGGTTTATTGTTACCAGGTTCTTTAAAACTATACTAAACGGCTCAGTGTTAATTATGTGTTTAATTATTTGGTCATTTAAACCACTGATTAGCCGATGCGTTTTCGGATGATGGTAAAAATTATGAAAACGTTGGAAGGTTAACGAGATGTTTGGGAATTCGTTGTTGTACAACAGATTATCTTCGTTTTGGCCGTAATCAGGCCGGATCTATCATAATTGGATTTAAAATTAAACATATATGGATTTCGTATCTTGTCTGGCTTACCACATCGGCAAAACGTTTTCTGGGATGCACAAAACGATTATTTTTACTGTTCTCTGTTGAAACTTGATTTTCGATAATGTAAGCTTGGTAATGTGAACAATTTTAAAAAGAGAAGCACTTCGTCATCAGCAGTGTAGTGTGATGGTACTGTGGTTTCGTAGTGTAGTGGCAACCTATATTAAGCGATATCGTTGTTCCGATTGGTGTCTCGCATGCATTGGCAGCTTTGAGTTTCTGTAGAGCTTCTTTTTTATATTCTCTTCTCTTTGGTCATCAACTATTTCTCCATGCCGAAAGAAACTGTACCATGGCCCATTTCAATGTAGTGGATCATGCTGTAAATTTTTAATTATTAATCTGTGGTCAATTGACTGATGGTCATGTACTTATCGTATTGCAGACGGTCGTGCGCACGTTCAGCTAGCTGGGTGACTTCCATTCCGTGGAGAGGAATTGCCAAGATATGCTGCAACTAGTACAAGATTTTAGTACATATTTTTGGAGAGGCGAGGTGTTTCTGATGGTGGAGAAGAATGCCGGTCCCGTGGAGTCCGGTATCAGCGCCGCATACGCTAATGCCGCTCTCAGAGTTCGGTTCATGAACCGTTTTTAGTGACTTTTCCCAAAAGACATGTTTGACTATGGCAATGGTGTTCATGAACATCAAAACATGTTCACGGCATGAACTTTGAGAAACTCGCGATCATTTCGCAAAAGACCAAAAAAGACGTCCAAAAAGGTGTCTCTGTTCATGTTCTGTATGGGCGTGAATCCCGCACCTGGATGCACGCGTTCGCAGCATTCTAGCCAATGGTAGCACGCTGGGCATACTGATGTACCATAATACTAATAACATTATTACGCAAGTTCAGGTGTAGAATATAGAATTATATGTACGTGTATAGTATGTAATTTTTTTACTTTACTGATTTTGGTTTCGGTGGTGGCGGTATGCAATCAGATCATGACAGTTAAATACAGTTTTCCGGATGACCACAGCACAGTCGTTATAAAAACCAATACGTAGTATTTTTAGTAACAAAAATAGCATGCCAAGAATTAGGAGTACAAGAAAAATTTAATGGTGTTTTTAGTAGTTTTTGTGAAATCGTATTAGCAATCTCTACAAAACTTTACCGAGTGCCGGTGAACTCGAGCAGCAGCGGCTGTCTGTTTGTGCTTATCAAAAATGGGTTAGAAAGGGCGATTTGAACCATTGGCAGCCACCCACGGGGCTGGATATGCCAACCGCCAGGGATACTGTGGATGACTGCCCCTGGCAGCCGCCACGGGTACGGTAACACCGCGCAAAGCGGCAGTTATGTGCTTTCTCGGTTTGTTCAGAACCATTCTCAACTATGAGAGCCGCAAGAAGAACATCAGGAAAGCCAGATACAGAACTTGTCGTTCGGTTTCTGAAATGCTCATGGAACCTCCCGTTCACCGGTATGTCTATTTTTACTGTTCTGTTCATTTTCATTGTATCTTCCGAAATGAACTCAACTCTGGGAGCGGCCGGCATAAGGCGGCCGAGCAGTTGATGGCATTGTCGTATTTCCATCAGACAGATTCTCTGATTGCTAACGGCGCAAGTGGAAGCTTTCTGAGGTCATTTTACATTTACTGTGTATATTTTTTACGTAAAAGCACAAGTTCAGAACGAGCGTATTGATCAATTTTCATAAATTCACGTTAATTCAACAAATAAACTACTCATGAGTATTTCTGATAGAGACTAATAAGAGAATGTCAAGCTGGAATATGAACTAAACATTTTTGGTTCTTGTACTTGTAATAAATCAACAGCAAAACATCCGAATTCGGAATACTTTCGATTACTTACATTTACTGTCACCGTTCCTTCTACGTTAACGTTGCTCTGGTATGCATGTTCCGTGTATTTTTCATTTAAGTTTTCAGTGGGTAAAGAATTCTTGATCACAGCTGAATTTTTTCACCGAATCTTATGTACGCAGATTTCAGTCTTTCACTTGTGGAAGTGCGAGTATTTGCTGACCATCCCCAGGAATATTTTACCATCTGGGTGCTTTCGGTTTTATGATTTACTTTTAAATAATGCACTATTAATGATGAACGTTTGTGCCGAATATCCCATTCAAGAGCTTACCGCGGCTGTCGCTGCCTATAGAAACGGCGATTATCTATTGTTCGAAGACGGAGATGATACGAAAAAAATGATGACCGAGCGTCTGCCGACCTTCACCCGCATTTCCGGTGGCAGCTTCTATCAGTATATGGACCTGCACAAACCGTTGGTGATGGCCGTTGTGGATGTGCCTGTTTCCAGCAAGAAACAACTGCTCGATAGTATGAAAACTCTCGCGCTGTAGGATCGTCACAAGTGCCATAAGGATGTTAGGTAATATTGTCCAGTTAGATGCGAAGCCAGTTAGATGCATTGGCCAAAGAATTATAACACATATCAAGGAAAGGTACAGAGTAGGATGCAGCGGTTTCGTAGTGCAGTGGCTTATTGGCAATCGATACACAACTGCTTTATCAGTACTTGTACTTTGTAGGTGCACAGAAGTAGTTGTTGATTTATTGTGGGCCGGGCTTACAATTAGTTAAGACAATTACTACTTTTTTTGAAAGTAATATGGTTCGGAAAAGGTAAAATTTTACATATCGCGGTCTTTTCAAGCTGTCTTGTCGGTCTAATTATTTACAAAAACGGAGCTGTTGTTTATTGTGTGCGCCTTTTTGTTAGCAGAGCACCGGCACATACAGATAGCTGTACATTAATCGATATTGCGTCGTAGTGCAGTGGCAATGCTTACAGACGTACAATGAAAACATTGTATGTTCGTGTGGTTGAGATTTTTGAATCGTTATCTTTTTATAAAAACTATTTTAACATTAAGTAATTACGAGTTTTCAAAAATCGATTATCGGTTTTTAGTTATCAATGTTTCTAAAAATT
Source organism: Paramacrobiotus richtersi (assembly GCA_034698045.1). Taxonomy (NCBI): domain Eukaryota; kingdom Metazoa; phylum Tardigrada; class Eutardigrada; order Parachela; family Macrobiotidae; genus Paramacrobiotus; species Paramacrobiotus richtersi. The sequence goes on along the minus strand of JAQGAU010004724.1, from coordinate 5,838 downwards.
GTTAATCGGTTCAGTTTCATTTGTGTGCTTAAGTCATGTTAATTTTGTAAATAAACTACTCATGAATGTTTCTAATTAATAATGTAAACCTGAATATAAACTAATTAGTTTTCCGTGCTTCTGGTGTATCAGTAACAAAAAGTACAAATTCAAAAGACCAGCTACATGTACTGTTAGCGTTACATTTACAGGGCTTTGCTATACATGCAGTATATATTTTTTGGTATAGCTTTTCAATGAGCAAATGATTTTGGATCGTAGATTCGCCAACGAGTTTTTTTCCAGTCAGATGCAAATGTATAACATTCGTTAGAGAAACATGAAATGGGCGTAAGATTTTTGAGAATACCGGTGTGGTTTCATAGTGCAGTGGCTGATTGCGCGCTGAATCTTCCTGACGCCGGCCGCGGTATTTACCAGTGCTGGCAAATTCACAAGATTTTCTTATTTATTTGTTAATCTACGGTACATTGTTTACTTATTAAATGTATATCTGTTTATGAATTTTTATATTTGTTTCTCTGAATGAATAAAACATAGATGGATTTATTTTTTGAATAAACACATGTACTTGTCGTTAGATACCTACTGATACCGTTTTGTTGCTTACATCAGACTCCCTCGTATTGTAATTAATGTGGGAGTGTTTTTGCACATCTCCATCTGGCTAATTTCAGTGTGTTAGATTTCCGTGCAAATATTTCCGATTGTTAAGACTAATGCAGTGCATATAAGTACTGGTTAAAGCAGCACATGTAATTCTGAATTTTTCACGTAATCTAGTGCGCATATTTCTATGTAATAAGATTGTTGTGAAAGTTGCATGTATTTTAACACTAGTGTAATGGCTGTTGTGGAAATTTGGAATTGCAATCATCTAACGTGAGCTTGATTAAAACAGTCTGCTGCATTTCGAATAAAACGCTTTCGCTTCGTTTGTTTTATGCTTTTACGGTATATGTATCGCGCGCGATTTTAAGACCCATTTGTAATGTTCTTTTTCTTTAAGTTTGTTGTTCTTTAATAATTATTAATCTTTAAGTTTTTTTGTATTGGGCACATGTATAAATAACAACATTCATTCATTAAGTTGTAACTTCCGCTTATTGCACTACAAAGCAATACTACACGAATAAAGCAAGATTTCAAACTTTACCAGAAATTACTTGAAGCACTAAAAATTGAAACAAACCTGTATGCTTGTTTCAGTACACAAGTGGTCGACACAAAAATGGATGTTGGTTGGTTGTTAACCTGCATAGCTTCATATACACTCTACAACATATACAATGAATCTATCCAAGATGGAAAACAAAACACTCAGACGCAAACCGCCCTCTTCTGTCGAATAACAGAAAAGATCTCCTCTAAGTTAGCCGCAGGAGGGACAGTTCCCATGATGGACATGGTGTTCGCTCGTTGCATCTCGATGCTTATGCGCTGGTAGATGTATTCTCGGGCCTGTTTCGTGACGGATCTTTGATCCGGCTAAGGTTGACAGCAAGCGGTGAGCTTCCGGGCGCCTTTGTCTCGAATCCTGAGGGGCCGAATAGATAGTCTACGGTGATGTTTCGGTATTTCACAACTTTCACATGTTCAGCCTGCTCTGGCTTTCGTGGATGTTGCTGCGAGGTATGACAATGCCACTGTACATCGTCGAGTTGCGTCCCAGGTTAGCATCTTTCCGCGTTCCCACGGCATTAAAGTAACGCCATCTGGTCGCTTATACCGTCCGTCCGGGATATCCCTGAAGGTTCAAGTTCAGTTTCATAACCGGCGGATCCAAACGTCCGTTTAATTACGGTGTTAAGTGTAGCGTGCGCCTGCTTTCTTCCTGCACTCTTTCGACAGCTAAGAGAGTAGAGTCGTACGTCGGCCCGCGAACCACAGACACAGCGGTGGCCAATGCTTACTGGGACTCCATGGCGAAGGGCCGTGGCGAAAAAATTGTTTCAGTACAGTACAGTGCTAGTACGGATGTCTTGCAGACGGATTCATTCAGATCACTGTTTAGTTTCCTGAGCAGCTTTTTTTATAGCCTGGCGTAGCTACATGTACTTCATACAACTTTGCTGACCTTCTATATCTTAAAATTGTTAGCTTTTTAAAACTTCGTTATGAATATAATCGCACTTTCATAGCAGTTGAACGGTGTTCCGTCCGAATTTGTTATACTAGCGTGTCACGCAAATCAGTTAACGCGTTCTCGGGTGCGTTGAGCGTTCTTTAGTGTTTTCTGTTATCACTGGTTGCTAGAAATTGCTCATGAGCTCTTTATGCGAATAACTTAACAGTAAATGACACCTTTGGATCGGAATTGCCGGGGAATCGTAGCGTGGTATCGTAGTGTAGTGGCCTGTATGGTTGTAGCAATGGACTTTAGGTATCGTATATTGGCAATTCACTGAAGCTTTGATATCATAAATAAAACACATTTTTAAAATTCGATTTTGTGTCTTTTGGTACGAGTACCGAAGGCTGGCATTATTCATTAGTTATGTTATGATTCTTCTGATACGGATAACTATTACACCGACGTTTTGTTTCGATCCAATGACCAGTACGGTTTACTTCCGCCACCAAGCAGACTAAAAGTGGATCGGAGTTCAAAATCAAACGACATACTACCATCGAAGTTTCGTCCCGGATATGCGAGCAGTTTTTTAAGCCATGGTTTTTAATCATGTGGTACGTTTTGCTTCCTGATTACGAGATAAATTGACACAGACGGATTAAAACTTCACAGGCAGTCGTATTACAGTTTATCAATGGTTGATCATTGTAGTGTAGTGGCTCGATTAAGTTAATACTCATTTCATCTTGTGGCTGTTAAGTGTTGTACAACGATTAAACCGCTTTATGTTAGGATGTTGTCTTCTTTTTCTTAGTACGCAACTGTTTTGAGCATTAATTACTAACTTTTTACTAACTGGTTTAGATAATTTATTAGTTTGTTAATTTTGTAAAACTTTGGGCAATAATTAACTTTTGATAACTACTAACCGTCTACAAATAACCTAAACGGTCGATTGGGCGCAACATCTGTCGAACAAAGTTCCTGTACGTCGAATGTCTTGCTTTATAATCCGGTGCGATGAATACAAAAGATACGCAGTTAGGAAACAATGAAAACTACTGCAGATATAGACGAGATGTTTGTTAATGTGTTTTTCCTTTCCGTGCTATGCATATGGTACTATTCGTAAAACTTTATAAACTTAATAAACTTAAAATATCATTGAGAAGATTATCTTCGGACGCAACGTAAACTTAAATCTGTGAAGTTGGCAACATCACACAGACTGCAGTCGATGTTTAATGGCTGGCATAAACTGGGAAATTGTCAAATTCCTGTATGCCGAAACCCGACGGTGGTACCAAAAAAATTGGTGATTACACATTGGTAACTTTTCGAGTAGATCGCATTTTAAATATGGAATACAAGACGATTAGTTTACTCTTTACTAATTTTCGCGAATGTGAGCTCACAGTCAGTACTATGAATAATTTACCAGTAAATGGCACTTCATCATCAGCGTGTACAGTGCATGAATGCATGGTATCATAGTAATGTGATTTCGTAGTATACAGTAGTGGCCTGTGCAGCGACAGATGAATGAACAACTAATCGGTGAACGTATCGCATACACTCAAGCGGTTGACAACTACAGTAAAACCTGTTATAACGGTACCTTTTAATAACGTTAACCTTCCCATTACGTACGCTTGACTGGGAACCAACCTTGGAACGGAGGTGTACGTTATCGACAGGTTTTACTGTACTCAATAAAATAGATTTTCTTTTCATATCTGTTTGATGAGCAAGTATTTCTCATTACCGCAAGAAACTGTTATGAAGTTTTTGTGTGTTTTTTATTGTGGCCTTGATTGATGACCCTGTACTGCAGGCCGGCTGTTCGTACGCTGAGCTCGCTGGGTGATTTGCATTCACTCATAGACCGCAATGTTGAAGCAAGTCAGATATATTGATAGCTTTGGAAATTCGTAACTTTTTTCCAGTTGTAGTGGATGCAATAAATAAATTCTGTATTAAATATATATACATAATTAATATTACATATATTTTATATTACATATAATTTATACTATATATATAAATAAAATTATTATATGCTAATCATATTTTGCGGACTTTATCGGTATAAGCCGAGTGCTTATGAGAATATCCCTCGAGAGATAGTTTACTTGAGAATATCCCTCGATAGATTGTTAGCAGTATATATAGCAGCTAGTGATTGCGCCCTTGATACAGAACTGCTGTAATGTGGTTTCGTAGTGCGGTGGCCTCGCAGCAGCGCGGTTCTGACCAGTGTATTGTGTACAAACAGCTTCACGGAAGCGTTCTTGTAAGAAAATAGCTTTTATTTTAAAATGCAGTTCTATTTAATTTCGCAAGCAACCGTTTCTTTTTGGTATCGAAAACAGTTGTTATTTCCTTTGGCAAATACTTTTGTACTAATTCTGTTTAGATTAGAAACTGGAAATATCGGATCTTATTGGTCACACCTGCGGTGACATACCTGTAGCTACATACATATTTACAAGCCTTTTTGTACAGCTAATTGTTAGCCCGAGAAATGGAGCCGCATGCATCTTTCGATCTTTCAGAGGAACGCGTGCGTGATACCGTGCAACCTGTTCCTGGTCGAAAACTTATAACCGGCCGGGCATGACAGTACATATAATGTTACCTGAATAATATCGATTTTTCAGTTTATATTGTAACATCATATGCGCACTTGCAGGAACCGAAGCAAACCCCACTTTTTCACAGTCTAACCCAGTCTGGATCATAACAGCAAGAATCAACCACTTCGTATACGTAAAAATGCCTACATATAATTATAGAGAAACGCTGTTCCTTCCGTACAGTGTCTCGCTGTTGCAGAACAACCTAAGTGTTGTGACGTTAGATGACAAACAGTTTGAGTATTCCTTAGTACACAAGTTTGGTGTTGTAACGGGAAACCAGGAGACATCGGCGGATGTGCTGAAAAAACCCTGGTCCACCACCTCCGCAGTTCCTACGGGAGCGCTTGTCCTTAGTATCGTCATCTTCCAGGTGGGTGCTTGCGTGGATCGAGTTTTACCTGCACAGCAGAAGTATTGAGAATACCTTTTTTCAGGCGAAAACCTTTCTATACAACGGCAAAGCTGTCCTGATTGCCCTCTCAACACATGGACCTTATGTATGTATCGAAATTGGAAAGTTTATTGTTTCTTGGTCAAAAATTTACAAATAGACGTCCTGCGCGCATAGATCTGGTAAAGACAGAGACTGTGTACACAGTAACTGTAATATAGTTATGTCACATGTCTGTAACTGCATGATGCATGTTCCCGTATGTGTTGTTTATATGTTGTGTTGAAAACAAACAGCGCTGACCAGGTTATTTATGCTCTGAAAGCTGATTAGAAATCAGCAATATGTAAGTAAAGCAATTGTGAGTCTTGCTCAATTGTGGTGAATTGGTTGCTTATATAGCAAAATCGTAGTGCAGTGGCCTTCAGCTCGTCATTTTCGCTATTTCCATGGACCTGAACATGATTTATAAAATTTTCTGCTTGTGAATAACACTTTGTCGACATTGCAATTTTTTTGCTGTGTTATACAGTATGTACATATAAATGTACATTACATATAAATGTTGTCTGGAGTAAATGCTCAGAATATGCCATAATGTACTGTGTCTCTGGGCTAACCGTATATAAGCTTTGCCGTATATACAGCTTTGCCGTATTTGCCGTATTTGCCGTATTTGCTGTATGTACGGCAGCCATTATGCAGTAAGTCTCTGCAGCGCGATGATACAGTAA
>JAQGAU010004723.1:0-11156 GCA_034698045.1 Paramacrobiotus richtersi | reverse complement strand
TTATATAGAAACGGTTTTAAAGTTTTACCAGTTTTACTGAAAATTACTACAGAAATGACAGTGATTTATATAGAAACAGTTTTAAAGTTTTACCAGTTTTACTGAAAATTACTACAGAAATAACACTGATTTATATAGAAACAGTTTTAAAGTTTTACCAGTTTTACTGAAAATTACTACAGAGATAACGCTGATTTCTATAGAAACGGTTCTAAAGTTTTACAAGTTTTACTGAAAATTATTATAGAAATGACAGTCATTTACATAGAAACAGTTTTAAAGTTTTACCAGTTTTACTGAAAATTACTAGAGAAATGACAGTGATTTATATAGTAACGGTTTTAAAGTTTTACCAGTTTTACTGAAAATTACTACAGAAATGACAGTGATTTATATACAAACGGTTTCAAAGTTTTACCAGTTTTACTGTAAATTAATACAGAAATAACAGTGATTCATATAGAAACGGTTTTAAAGTTTTACCAGTTTCACCGCTTGTGCCAGTACATCCTTAAAAAATTGCTAAATGTTTCCCATATTTACTAGATCATATTATTGTGAAAGACTTTCTAAAGGAAAAAGAGTCAGGCTGCGGTGAAGCAGCTGTTCCACTTTGGGGGTAATTTGCATAACAATATATCGCGAATACTGTACTTCTATGTTATATTACACATACCATACACACCTGAAGACTACATGCCAGCTAAAGTTTTTTTTAATCACGTAGCGCTTCTCGCTTCTCAGGTTATAATCAAAGAGATTAATTCAAGGCATGTACATATGTACAACGGGGAACAAAATTAAAATTTTGCAATTTCAAGGCATATCAGCACGATAAGCAATATGGAATGGGATAAAAACTAAGGTGCCTCCAGAGGTTGCTGAGCCCTATTATTCAGCGGCATTTCAAAACGAAAAGCGACTGAACACCAGCAGCTCTCGCAATCTTTTGGGGCGACTACTTTGCTGCTTTAGTAGAAATGATTTGGTGTACTGTGCGGCCGACGGCCTGTGCCGTGATTATCAGTCTGATTCTCAAGTTCGCGCGCGTACATTGTGCATATATGAGTGACTCACATTGTGAAGTCGTGGACAACGGCCTACCTGCTCCGTAATAAAATGCGCAACATCCTGTTCGGCAGAAAGGTGTATAAGAAAAAAAATGATACAAATAACACAAGTGAGCCGTTCCCTCATCGGGAACGTGCAAAGCCCCGTAGAAGTACCGGTAGTCTTTACAAATCGTTGAATTGCTTGATAAATTTTTCTCCATAAGAAATCACAACTATATAATATTGATAAAGCACAACGGGATCTTAATTTGCTAAACCCAATGCTTAACGTGTTAATGTTCTACATTACTGTACCTCTCAAGACGCAGCTGGACTAGTACGTATCCTCAATTAACGTTTAAAAGTTAAAACCGTAAACAGAAAGCAAACTAACACCGTTTTCCACTTTTCATTTCTTTAAAATAATTCTGCACTGTAATATGATTAAGATTTCCGGAAATGAAAAGTGCAACGTATAAACGAATGTAGAGTGAGCGATTTTTAACTGGAGAGATGAGATCATGAGCTGGAATCGTACCATATGACAAAGGCAATGGAGCATATCGACTGCGCGTGGGCTTGAATAATATGGATGCCACAGAATGCAGCATTCTGGAGAAGCTTGTGGATTTTTTTGAATTAATTAAGACAGTTTGATTCAGTTAGTAAAGATCACTGGCTTCCGAGCCGGGCCCGGGATGCCGTTTGCGGCATGCTCAGTTAAACCAGCCATGAGTCACTTTTGATTCAGACATGGTTCTACAGTTTGCTTTTCCAGATTGCATTCTGCGGCATGCATAATTTAGTATCACACCTTACACCAAAAACTTCAATTCGGGGATTGTATATATATAGATGCAGGCAAACCTGCAGCACGTAAATCTGAGAAGGGGATTCGCAAAATACGACCTTCCATTTCTAACAGGCGTTGATGAGCATGGGCCCGTTCATAATAACTACCGTACCCATGTAGTAATGTTGGAATAAGTACAGTACGTGTTACGTAACATGCTTGAGTGTGGTTAGATTTTACGGTGAGATATGGATGATATAGCTTACGGAGGCAATTTGATGTTCTTTTGTTGGATTTTGAGGTGCTACGAGTCAGATATGTGCTGTTTATTAATAAGATTTCTGGTGAAAGTCAGCTTCCGTGTTCGATTTGTAGTTATTAGCATTATTTTATTAGCCCCAGTTGTAGGAGAATATAGTATTTCCGGGGCTAGATCGTCCGATCCACTACACCCGAAAGCAGCAGCGTAAGGCAGAGCCCAGACTTTTCAGCCGTTTTCAGTGAAAATGGTGCAGCAGATACGGTTTTGCTTACAGTGGGCTATCCCACCATAGACAAAGTGATCCTAAACAAATCCTGAAAAAAATTCATCTAATCTAATTATCAGTTGTTAATTCCGCCAGCAAAGGTTGAACTACAGATAGATCCGACCATCCTAAAGGGGGTCTGGCGTTCTTGGGTTAAGAACAGATGGTACAACATCCCACACATTTCGGTGGACTGACTAGCGCGCAGAGCGCGCACTATTTGTTTCAGATTCTATGCATTCAAGAGTGCATTCGGTGCATGGCTGAACAATACAATGAACGTAATGTTGAAAAATAATAAAAGTTCCAAACTAAGTTATCACTAAAAGGTTAAAAGTTTCAGAAATTATCAAAAATACTAAACGTTCTAAAGAAAATCAGACAAAAACGGTCAATAATTCAAACGACCTTATATACAATTTTGGTTGCGCTTTTGGTGAAATTATGTCTATTATGTATTCAAACCTGGTGTTTAAACGGAATTCAATACAATGCTCGTCCGAACAATACAATGAGCAAATCGAGGAAAACTCAACCTACAATTGTTTGGAAATGAATTCTGTATATCGTAAGTATTTTTCTGCAATTTTCGCAGCTCAATTACTATTTTTTGATGATTTTCAAAACTAGATTGTAGCATTGTTGGGAAACGCAGATTGAACTTTGATGATCAGGGCAAGATTCTATACACAGCGCAAAACGGCGATGGTGGTCCACTGTACCCGGGCAGTGAGAAAAGCGCGAAGAGGACACAGAACAGGCAGCACCCTTTGTCAATTCACGGTGTTTGCTGTGTGCTTTTGGTCTCAAACAGCGCTGTCTCAGGATGCGAACATAGTCTATTCAGCTAGGCTGTGCTGGGTCAACAGGTATGACAGCAAAGTAGAGGAATTCTTACTAGCCGGGCCGGTCGTCAAGAGAAAGGAAAATGGGCTATTCTTACTTTGACTTTTTTGGTTCATTAGAAACAGCAAACAGTTATGTGATTGCCAGATACATGTAAAAGAAGTATTGTACTAATTTATGGTGCTGCTTTCGATGTATGCAGGCCTCGGTACCACGTGTCCAGTGTCTTTAACAGACCAATAATGCGATCAGATAATTTCAAATTTTGCCACCTGCGCCGAAGCCGCTCGCAAGTAATTAAGAGAACAATGACATTGTTTACTCTATATACATATAGATATAGAGATATGGATATAGATATAGAAACAATGCACTATTGTTCTCTTAATTACTAGCGAGTGGCTTCGCCTGCGCACTACGTCGCAAAGGCTAATGGCTAGCTCTTGCTTCAGAGTTCAGCATATAGTTCGTGCCGATATAGCTATACACAAAACAGATGGATCGCACATATTTGTGATGCGAAAATCTTTTACACTTATCTACACAGATGCAACATGCGCCTGTTTCTACTATCTCGACGTTTTGCTCTGACTTTGACATACTTTCAATTTCTCAGATAGTTCTTAATTCATGGCAAGCTAATGCCAGCGCCACGGTAAGCCAATGTCAGCGCTATGGCAAGCCGACATTCGTGCCAATGCAAGCCAACAATAGTGCCATGGCAAGCCGGTACTAAGAGATGGGCCGGTCAAAGTTGTGGTGGAAATTATCGGATAACAGTCGAAATTCTAACAAACAAACGGATTGGTTCTTTCTCCGCTTTTATCCATTAAATAAATTTAAGCCTGTTCGACTATGCAGATTTCAACGCCAGCTATTTGAAAAATCACGGAAGCAGGCATAATGCACACTAGATTTCTACTGCTTTTATTGTATACTTATGAATTTGTATAACTGCATTTAATTATATCGCCTACCGCAGATCAATCAATAAGAGTGACCAATGCTTCATATTTTATTGCGTATTGCAACCATGCATGTTTCTAACTGGCCGCGCGGTAAAGATATATGTGGAAAATTTTGAAAAGATTAACTTTCTAATCAGATGCAAGATACTTTGAGATATTCCAGTATTATGTGTGATACATGTTTCGTCTGCTAACTTCGGATAGATATTACGTCGAAAACTATCCGAACTTTTTTACGGATTTCACTTTTTATAGATATTGGCTAGGAGCATATACCGATGCGCACACATAGAAGTGAGAACTACTGCCATAACATTTACAGGAAATCGTCGTTGTTAGTTGCTTATTCACCTATCATGCCGTCTCTGATTAGAACTAAATATTTAAGCTATACAAAATTAGCACTGTATGCATTCTCTTCATAATGAAATCTTGCCGGCAAGATTGCTCAAAGGAGCACAATAACATTAAAAGTTTTAAATAGCGAGTATATAATGCACCAAGTTTGTACAGCCGTTTTTCGAAATTTTCAGACAGACAGAAAGCGCGTGGCCAAATAAACGACATGTGTGAATAAGTGGCAACTGATGCACTTGTTACCTTGGCTCGTCTTACTGTTTCTGCGTGAGCAAGTGCTAATAAATCTGATAAAACTTTTAAAACTGCTATTGTCAAAATAACAGTCATATCCTTAGTAATTTTTATTAAAGCTGGTAAGACTTTGAAACGGTTTCCATATAAATCACTGTCATTTTTGTAGTAATTTTCAGTAAAACTGGTAAAACTTTAAAACCGTTTCTATATAAATCACTGTCATTTCTGTAGTAATTTGCAGTAAAACTGGTAAAACTTTAAAACTGTTTCTATATAAATCACTGTCATCTCTGTAGTAATTTTCAGTAAAACTAATAAAACTTTAAAACCGTTTTCATATAAATCACTGTCATTTGTGTAGTAATTTTCAGTAAAACTTTCAAAACTTTAAAACCGTTCTAATATAAATCACTGTCATTTCCGTAGTAATTTTCAGTAAAACTTTCAAAACTTTAAAACCGTTTCTATATAAATCACTGTCATTTCTTTAGTAATTTGCAGTAAAACTGGTAAAACTTTAAAACCGTTTCTATGCAAATCACTGTCATTTCTGTAGTAATTTTCATTAAAACTGGTAAAACTTTAAAACCGGTACTATGTAAATCACTGTCATGTCTTAAGTAATTTGCTGTAAAACTGGTAAAACTTGAAAACCGTTTCTATATAAATCACTTTCATTTCTGTAGTAATTTTCAGTAAAACGTTCAAAACTTTAGAACCGTTCTAATATAAATCACTGTCATTTCTGTAGTAATTTTCAGTAAAACTTTCAAAACTTTAAAACCGTTTTTATATAAATCACTGTCATTTCTGTAGTAATTTTCAGCAAAACTGGTAACACTTTAAAACCGTTTCTATATAAATTACTGTCATTTTTGTAGTAATTGTTCATCAATTTTAATTAATAATTAAAAAAGTTTTAGGAGTTTTAAGGGTTTCAAGAGTTTTAAGAGTTTTAAGGGTTTTAAGAGTTTTAGAAGTTTTAGGAGTTTTAAGGGTTTTGTGAGAAATGGGCCTTCGGCCCATTTCTCACCTACAGTGATTTTCGCCATAGTTATTTGTATTCGAGAAACGTGTCATGGCCATTGTACTACGACTTTGCACATCCTGTTACTTGTTCGTTATTCAAGCTTCGATATTGATATGCACATGTGCTCCATGTATTTCCGGTTAATAGATGGGACATCCAGGAAAATGCTTCATTCGGAAATTTGATTTTGCACACCTGGGGACATTTACTCGAAATACAAACATTTTAAAGTATTAAAACACAAGGTCATCCGTGAATTAAACTATAGATACGCTGTAGTAATGCGGTAAGAATTATTTATTTACCAATAATTCATGAAGGCCGGGAACGGAAAACTGCGTGACAGGTGCCTGTTAGGAGCATATGACTTTTTACGGATCAGCGGCAATTACGGTCTGACTTCATGGAGTGAATTTGCAGAAACCATCCAATTACGATTGCGTACCAGTTAATTTTGATTTATTTATGAGATACACGCGCTCGTAATCATAGGTTAAAAGTAATGGCTAAATATTTAATTTACTCTTTCTTAGAGGTCATTCCCAGTTGGAATTTATTTAGAGTTTAACTCTCGATCGGTCGTACTTATTAACCAGCCTGGGTTTGTGGTTTAAGTAATGGTGGTTTAATTTATTTGTTCACATTAAAATGTGTTTACCAACGTACGTAAGTATACTTACGAACTACTTCTGCAAAAAGTCTACCGAATGTATCATAAACGTATTTGTACATAATCGGATTGGCATGACAGTTATAGCACAGTTTACTCATTGCCGCCATTGTACTGCGCTTATTGGCAAACTCGTATGGATTACGTGCTGATGGAATTCACGTCTGATTACATATCACAGTCTGACTTGACTGCAAACAATTTACTGACTTTACTATTTCATAAAAATCAAATGGTAGTGAAACACGGTAAATACTATATATAGACTTCTTTTTGCCTAATAGACCGTTGAATATTATTTGAATGATTGTTGACTTATTAAATATCTTTAATATATTGCCTTCAGTAAAATACTTATCATGTACCGTTTGCTGTTCTGTAAAAAAAAGATTGGTTTCGGTGTAAAACAAAGTACAAACAGAATGGTACAAAGTAATAACAACAACAAAAAGTTATGTCGATGAAGAAATGCGAAATAAGCTACTTAGGACTTTGCATCGGATCGAACACCCAGGAGAACGGAAACGCGGTCATCGCGTGGGACGACCATGACCTTAATGTACAGTGTCACGCCGTGTTAACCGCTGCCAGCATCGCTGCTTTTCCACTGTACGCGACGAACTTTAATCGTGTTAATTGACCGTGAAAAGGCTTGCCCGATTCAGACGGAAACCGTTTCTTTGTTGCATATGTGATCGGTCAATAGGAAATTCGGACTGACAATTGAAAGGAGCGATCATTCAACGCTGTCGCTGCTCGTTAACACAACTCGCTAATCTATGAGTGCGAGGTGGAGAAATACCCGGTTATGCATGGTTGTTGCGCGGTGCATAATCTTCTCGGTGTTGCTTTACTGGAGACAAATGTCGATCTTTACGGTAAATGCTTCCTGCATAAATAACTCTATTAGCAAATGATCCTGCTAGCTGTTTAGTTCTTTAACAAGATAACATTGTCATTGCTTAACGCGCAGCTTTAAGATCGCTGTAAACTCTAGCACAACCCTTATACATCAGATTATCCCATTATTCTGGTTCATTATAAGGTCAGCAACACTAATCACAATGTAAACAATGTTTTGCAAACATTTTGCTGTTTCGTCGTTGAACTGGTATTTCCGCATTGTGTAGTGGATTACTGGCAAAATGCGTGCAAAAACGCTGGAAAATGGTTCACACGTAGTTTAAAAGACGTCTCTCGTGCAGCACGTTCTTCAGAGGATCACCTCCAGAGTATGATCTTATTCAATTTTCCATGAAGTGTTATTGCATTTCGTTGTTTATCACACCAGTTGAATGGCGAAAATGAGTAACATAATCTACACAGTTGAGGTAGAAATGACAGGGTAACACCGGTCGACGTGCACGGCGACCTTTTTAATCGGTGTCCACCCGATCGTTGTCCCGCATTTTTGGAACCTGGCAGTGGTAGTGAAAATAGCTCCGCAACATTTACTGCGTTAGTTAGTGTTCAAGAAATGTAATTTGCTACGTACGTCGCGAAATGAATGGTGATTGATTTATTATTGATCTAATCACCACTTGGTGAGAATAGCGCATCGTTCAATCAGATCTGTTTAAAGTGAAGGTAATCAGTGATTAAAAACAGATTAGTACGCATGATTACAGATTAGTATAAATTACATGAGCGCGGAGATTTCCGTTTCTGTGGGAATTTAGAACTGGGGAATCTGCTAAATATGGAAACAAATCAAACAATTACGTAAAGCTTGGAAATTAAGTTCCTTGCCGTCACCACGTAAACGGAATGAGCTTGAACCGGACTTCCCAGTATTGTAAACAATTTTGTGTTATTTGGACTTGTTTTTTGGCGTCCTGCTTTTACGATGACTACCGTAGTAAACACTCTGCCGGACATAATGAAGGAAAGCATGATTAAACTTAATCACGACTGGGCTTTGAATTACATACAAACAAATTCCAGACTCGAGAGTACAGTATGTACTTATATGAAACTGTAGTTTTTGCACAATGTATAGGTTCCTGCTATGATCTTTCTGTGGGATCAAACCCAGCTGCACCAAACGGGCCCCTGCACATGGGCACTTAAAGTCGTTGTAAAGGTCACAGTAAATTTAGATCCAGAAGCACTTTTAATGCGAAGCAAGCTTCATCCTACGCACAACGCTCCATAATGAAAACAGGGTGTGATACAAGTACGACAAATACCCTGTATAGTATCCGTGAAGAGGGGTTTCAATCACTTACGACAAGTCAGTAAGAAAGGTTTCAGTGACTTACTGACATACGGGAGCCTGATACCGTGCGCGACAGCTTGTGTTTATTATTCGTCGAAAAGTCTGCAAGCTGTTCCGTGCCTGCTTAGCGTTTCGTGGAACTTTGTAGCTCTCCCGTACGCCGGCGCACCTTTATAATCTGGCATGTTCGTGATACAGCTTACACATAGCGTTAATTAGCATATCTACTGGGAAGATACGTGTCTAATGAATACGTTTCATAGTCGTCCGAGAGCTGAAACCTTTGCCAAACGGAAGCACCTGCGGCGAGTTGCGTGCCTGGGTCCATGTGTTTTGGCTTTGGTCAGATACTGCACGCCTAGAAAAACAGGGCGCAGGTATCAACAGTCTGGGATTCTTCCGAGTAATTAAAGTCGAAGCTTACACAGACGTGTTATCATATCTGGCAGGCTGGAGCACTTCGTGCGGATATACCGGTAATCGTGTGTTATAAGCTCTATCACGATGATATCGGTATTGTCTGAGTAGTGTGATTCCCGATTTGTCTAGTATTATGGAGTGCTATAGGATTTATGTGTAACAAGATCTCCTTTCCCCCAAAGTTTGCAGGCTATTCGGGATGCATGTCAGAGTGGAAAATCATGCAATTTTCTGACCGCTGTGAAGGTACTGGATCGAGATAAGTTCCAGCATTTTGTGAGCATTTTGTAACAATCAATACTGCGACATCGAATGTAGCGATTAACAATCAGCTGGAGCAGATTACTTTGCACTGGGACCTCGCATAGTGAATAGTCTGCAAAATCAACGGGTGCAGGCTAATTTACGGAACAAACACGAAATGTATCTGTGATGCATTATTTTGTCTCGTCTTAGTGATCCGGATATGCCGGATTTCTTAACGGTTTGCGGTTTCTAATTGCGTGCAGGCTCAAGAATCATCCAAGACAAACCCGCTTTTCCATTGATGTTGGAGATCCCATCACCAGCATTTGTTTACAAACTGCCTTTGCAAATCCAAAATTATTCCGAATCCCTGTCAAAAACAGCTGCAATCACTCCTGACCACCTCGTTCAGCTGAACGGATTAATTCCTCCTCTGTGTCGCATCTCATTTGCACGCAGCGACACTGGATCAATACATCGGCCGTCACGATTTTTCCGGGCCGGCGGCACCGGCGTAAACAATTCCACAGACGCAGTTACCGCTTGTAACAGCATAATTTACGCTTAGTCAAACGGACTAATGATCCACCGCTTGGAAGCTACCTGGTAATCTCGGCAGTGTTTAATAGCAGCAGAAAAGGAGTAAATGCGGCCACAACGTGCACATTATGCTGGACAAGACGGGGTGATATAAAAGGGAGAGGAATTAACGGTTCTGGATTAGTGCGGCAGTAGCGACATTCGGCCTATATCCGACTCCCCAGACGCAAGTATATGGCGGTTGTCGGTGTCAGTTGTCGGCTTTTCTAGATCGGTGATTACCGGCAATCGTGATTTACTGCTGGATGCTGCTTGTGCAGCAATTGTTTGTATGTTGGGTTATCTTCCTTTGTGGAGCTTTACTCCGTTCCTGCTGCGTCAGTTCTTATTTAGCAGAATCGATGATTTCATTCCAGTTCTACAGATAAACATTTCTGTAAACAGTGACCTGATTTCGACTATTCCCACTTTTATCTCGTAATCTTAAAGAGACATCTTGCTCGCTCAGACGCCAAGAAGAACCTAAAGGTCTCATTCATTATCGCCAATCTTTAAAGTTTCTCGGCAAAGGATTCTGTCTTACTCTGTTGTTAATGACTCAGCGTTGATCTGATACCCTTTCTGCAAAGAACAACGTTCCTGGCAAGTTTACAGTGCAAACAGGATTTGTATGGATTGGTGATCTTCCAGGAATCCTGACTAAACACTGCTTTGCACATCTTTCTCAAGACATCCCGCTGTTTCCTACAAATAGCCCTCTAGAAGCAGATCCGCCAGTTACCAGCACAATGCTTATCAACTGCAGCGAACATGACTTTGCCTGCAACATCTCCGATGCCTTTCACCTCGAGCAGCTGAAAAAGCTGTTCATGCTGTATAATCAGCACGCAGCGGCAGAATCCAACCTGAGTTTTGATAGTCTGCTGGAGCAGGCTAGCAGTTTACTGGAAACGAAGTTTGAAGAAGTGGATATTTGGGATGCTACAGCGAACAACCGTTCTCTACAGAAACCGGCAGGTGTTCATGTCCCCGACAGTCTTGGATGTAAGATTGGCATTGCGGTGATACATTTGGGAATCTTTCTGTTTGGATGTGTGGGCAATGTGTCATTGATCGTTGCGGCTTATCGGTCAAAGTTCTTGCGGACACCGACCTATTGTTACCTGGTACGTATTATTATTCATGACTGGTCTTTCTTTATATGGTAAATACAGTTGAAAGGGCATCACTGACAGTGATCGATAAAAGTCAG
>JAQGAU010004722.1:0-11157 GCA_034698045.1 Paramacrobiotus richtersi | reverse complement strand
ATCCATGCTTAGCGAGTATACCGAATAGGAAACCGGGCGATTCCCGCAAGTATTCGCGGGAAGGTTTTGCGTATCGGAATCTGTATAAACAGAATTAAGCTACGGCTAACATTAAGTTCAACGAAAAATCAAAGAAGATGAAAATCGTCAAATCAAAAGGTACCCATTCCAGTGAAACACCATCTTACACAGATAATATCATATAAACAAGATACCTAACCGCCTGAATAATTATAAGTACGAAAAAAAAATTTTAATACGATTAAGGATGTTTTACAGCTGCATTTCCGACACAAAAATGCACATTTTTCTGCAACGCTTTTAGAAAAATCGCAAAAAAATTCTTCAACGTCAGTTATGGACAAATATTCATAAGAACACACAGTATCAAAGGCAAATGTACCAAAACCAGTTTATGAAAAAAAAAACTTGTTCGGGTACCGGCAAAATATTAAAATAAACCAACCTGGTGTTTGGACAGCAGAATTCTGATCACCGTTGCGAGCGAAGGAACGCACGAGACCATATGTCTGGCAGGAAAGCTGCTGTCTATTTGAAACCTGTTGAAAATACAGTCCCGCAAGTTGCTGTGCAGATTCGGCCACATTTGGCTCTTTATGGCGAAGACCGTGTTGGATAAACTTCCAGCGAGCACAACAACGGGATGTAACTCCAGAAGTCGATGCATAATTAAGAAGAAGGATCCATCCATCTCTGGAAACTGCACAGATCAATCGGTTCGGATCGTGCGGCCAGAGAACCAGTGAACACCACGTAGCTCCTGAATCCTTGCTGTCGGGTTCGTGGTCTTGTAGATCAATCGAATGCAACAGTTTCCCATCTGGTATACCAAACACCTGGATGATTTGGCTATCCACAAGTGTGATCACCTTTCTAGCAAAGAAATTTGTGGTGAGAAGGTTCGGAATGAACGGACGACAGATCAGAATGAAACGGTGTCTTCTTACTTGCAGTCCGGCGACAGTAAGCACCGTCGGCAGTTCTTCTTATATCCAGCGATTCGCGTCACTGAAACCTTATCCCCGACCCCATTGGATGATGAACTATTGTTGTCGGGTACGCTAGCAATTTCTCCTGGCGCACAGTCGGGCGGTGGTCCGGGATTTGGGTCGCTCGATCGTAAACCAGCAGCAGTGGGATTAGTCCGCCGCTCAGCAGTCTTCGGTTTTAGCTTGCGCTTTCGGTCTTTTCCGGACATGCTGGCCGACAAAGGTATCACGTATAGCTAAAGAATAACTGCAACGATGCTGACAAAAATAGAAAAAATATTAACTATTCAAATTGCAATAATTGTAAGCAAGCTGGCAGTAAACTGTTACCGATTGCAGCGGATTGCTAAATTGTCAACTTTTAATAATTTAATTTACTTACTTCGAGCTCGAAATTTTGCGTGATGAGATGAGAAACTGCCACCCGCATTTACCGCACGAGTCATTTGCTCCGACATCAAGCTGTCCGCCTATCATATAGCGGTTGCCACAATTCCAGAAAATTTTCTCATGATTCGCTCCTGGTGCTTAATTTAACTGCTGATTCCCATTTCCATATCTCGAATTATGAACCAGAGCTGCCCAAGTGCTGGACAGAAACTGCTCGATCTGACTGAATTATGCTAACTTCCTGTTCGTAGACATAAAAAATGTGCTGAACTATAATGTGTAATCGCGGTGTAATACGCTTCCCACGGCTCTGTCAAGCTCTGGCAATCTTTCCTTGTCGACTTTCCGAGCCATAACCTTCCACAGTAACATCCAGACAGGTTACTGATACCATCCCTACCACACCATCTTCTTTATACAGGCTAAGCCTGTAATTCGAGCGAAAAGAATTCTATTTTTTTTCCCGGAAGCTGTTCTTTTTGTTAAGCAGATCATGAATCATTATGCAACGTTTATTTGAGATTCAGCTAAAAAGGATACGTTGCGGACAAAAGATACTGTACACATCTAAAACAAAGATCTGCATTGATGTGGTTTATTTCCCGTGAACAGTTGAGCAAAATCAACGGGATATGCGTAAAAATCCCACAGTAAAACTCGGCGTAACATCGGACAACATTTGTATTTCTACAAGAAATATAAAGAACATAAAAAGAGATTACTCATCCTCATCGAAATTCACCAGAAGAGATCCAACGATGTCTTCACAACAAACTATAACAAGTTCCAGATATCCTCGTGCTTGGCCCCAATATGCCATATCACATATTCCTCGTGGAATTCCAGATATTTACATTTCTAAGGAAAAAAACACATTTTGATTAATACACGTTTGGTAGCAGACATCTATCAACCACGTACGTCGACTGGACATTTGTACATAGACAAAAACTGCGGCTTAATTCCGGCAGCTTCGTCCGCGGTCTGGAGACAGTTCATGACGGCCTCACCAAAGCGTTGTGCACGAGATACAGCCATTTTCTCCAGTTCGGCTCGTTTCTGAAATTTATTAATTTATGAAAATGATTTATGCAATTTATTAATTTATGCCTGACGAAATGAACTCCTTAATCCAAAATGACGGGACTAACTTACCTTCTTGGCATTCTCCGAGAACTGAACTGACTTGCCGAGCAAATCTTGATGCATACCTTCCACATGCAGGCCAATCTGTTTGGTGATTGCGCGCTGCGTTACACAACAACCCTGTACGAAACAACAGATTTGCACAAATAATGGCATCTCCCGAATTAACTTAGCAAGGTTATTATAAGGAAGAAATATATATTTATCGCAGGAAGATATATTTATCCACAGATGCGGACACAAAGCCACTCGACGTTACCTCGGCGGGGCAAGCGTGAACAAGAATTGTCTGAACGATGTTGATACCATGGACTTGCAAAACATGCATATTCATATCATCGCATGTTCGAAACGGGATACTTTTACAGGTCCCCACGTTGCAAATTCCGTGCAGTTTTCCATCCTGGAAAGTACGCCTTATGAACCGCAATAATCCACGACTATTGTTACGTTTTTCACAACACTTCCCAACCTTAACAATCGTCGGAATTACAATTCTCTCCGGAAATATCTGGCTAGGAAAGAGATTCCGGGTGTCAAAGGTCCACTCTGGAAATGTCGTACGAAGATGTTTATCGTAGTCACGGTCCTTCATGAGTTTCTCGAAAAACAGGCCGTGTTTCTTTTTTAGATGACCCGTCAGTGCCATATCCTGAGGATCGAATTCAACCCAGTCACAATCCAGTCCATTATTGTGTTCTTTCGGACAAGGACAGACGAAATTCAGCTGGACGTTATGCAGATTGTGCCTGGCTTCCAAGTGGGCTTTCAAATTACTGAAGAAAACGGCGCGAAAGTTTTTACACTCTTTGCTGGTTGTACTGTTCAGCTCATTGCCACTCCCACTATTAACATAAGGACAGCGAAACGGATCGAAAGGGCTCTGAAGCGCACAAGAAAGAATATTCGGTAAAAAGAAATTCCGCTAAAGTTTCTTTCCACTTACGAAGTACTTCCCAATCATCAGCACATGGCTTGCGTACAATCCGGAGCGTACAATCATTCGATCCGCGCTATGGATCACCGAATCTGTAGGGTCAGGACGCTTAATTGTCGAACAGAAGTCCTGAAAAAAGCATCAATGCCGTCTGTAAAATGCGCAAGCAGCGAGAGAACGATACCTGAAGTTTGTCTCGTCGTTGTGTCCATTCGGCTGGCAGCTCCAGCGTACACTGCAAAACGTAAATCGGAAGCCCCTTGATTTTGACAATTTAATATTGGAGCTCAAATGCCAAGTACTTTGATAAAGGCGTACAGTATCCAAATCAAAATGAGTAGAAGTACGGACAAAAATCACGGGCCACAACAGCACATTTTTCGCTTACCATTGCAAAAGGACTACCGTCATCCGTCGGTTGTGATTTCTGGTGATTACTCGTATCTGAACTGCAGCGAAACGCCATCTTCCGGGATTCCTTACTTTCGGAAACTTCTTTCGAGCTGGGTCGTTTTCGGTCTAGGGATGATTCGGTAGAGTTGTGGCTACCGCTGCTGCCCGTCAAAGCAGGCATTTCGCTGTCCGGGTACAGAAAGGTTTTGTCTGTGATCATTAAACTTAAATTAGTTTGAGTAAGAAAACATTATTCTTTTCCTTGGATTCTGGCAATCCTTTTTCTCGGATTACATCATTACGTATGGTAGCCTGTAACTGTAACAGTGAACACTAATAAAAACAAAAAGTTAAAAATTATAGTAATAAAAACTTCAAAAATCAAAAGTGCTCGTTCGTCGACGTTCGAACATGACTGAGAGACTGTCGCTTGCGACTACGTAGGGTGGTTGTCATGCAGTTTGTTAGCCTTTTGGCTTTTTCAGCAGAAATCGTTTAATTTTAAACCGTTAGTTGTTTAACAGTTTAAATCGTTTAATTAAAAACAAGAAGGCAAAACTTGGGAGAATATTCGGATTCAGGGTTACTGTATCATGATTTGTTCTCTGATTTACTGTTAGGTCTTGCTGTATAGCGTTCGCGATGGATAACATCATCGGCTCTTCAGTCCCTCCACGGGATACCTTGAATCCTTACAAACTTCTTGTTGCCGTTCTAGTCCGGGAGTACGTGCGATTGCGGCGCGATTTTTCCCCCGACATGCTTCATGTAAAGATCAATTCCGCGTACAAAGAGAAGGAACGCGAAGACTGCAAAAGTTATTTGATCAAACACGGCGTCGATCCAGAGAAGTTTGTCATCTCGGGAAAAGAAGTCTTCGATACGCTGAAACTTCTTCAGCACCTCGCCCGCTCTCCCGAACGGGATTTTTCTTCACTGATTTACCTGATCCAGCTGGTTTTGGTGAAAGCTCATCTTTTGTTATTCCGGCGAGTGGTGGAGATGCTGCGAAGGGACGATCAGGAAGAGACGGGAAAATACATGGATTTGAACTTGCCACCGCTACTGCAGTCACTGAAGATTGATCAAGCATTGTGTTCGCTCTTCCTGCGGAATGTGAAGATTTTGTTTGATGAACTGAGCTATACGGGGTATGACAGATTCAGTGCTCATCTTCTGGACTATATCGGGCAGGGATTTCACCATCTGATGCAGCTGGATAATTCGGTTAGTGAATTTTGTTTTGGTTTCACTATACAGTACTTTAGCTGTTTAGCTGCTATAAAGATTACTTTGAAAAATGGAGACAGTTCTAAGTTCGGTTTCGCGCTTGCTGGCTACATAACTTCTGTGCCATATTCTCTAGTTTCGTCATATGCATTGAAACGTTTTACGTAGCGTTTGTGAGCGATAATAATCAGTATCATACCTGGATATGCTAGTTTCCTGCTGATTTGTCGAAATTTTGTTTTCTTTGATTTTCTGATGTTTTTAGGGTGCTTTTCAAGTCTTTCTCACAGTGTTTAATGGACGGAAGTGTATAACCATATTTAAGCTTCCAGTGGTGTTAACAAGACGTTAAGACGCCTTAGACTGCCCTTAGTGATTTATCAGCTCAATTTTCCTGGGTGTTTTCTGGATTGCGAAAAATACGCCTTCATAGTTTTCCCGTCGAACAGCGATTTGCACCGTACATAAAACTGCAGGCTGTAGACTTCTGCCTTAAATTGTGTTTTGCTGATGTGAATTAGTAGCCCTAGTAAGTAGTAACTCTTGGCTTGTTGTTTCTAGAATAGCGATAATCCGGAAAACGTGGATAAATCCGACGTCCCAGTCGTCCTCACCGCCTCTCAATCCAGTTATTTCCTCAACCGCGAAGCCACCTTGATGCAGCGCAACCCTGTGCTAGCTGGCGGATCTCCTGCCGACAATCTCATCCGCCATAAGATCCTGACTGCTCAACCCACCATCGAGTCAGCCAACTATGTTCGCTTCCTCCAGTCTGTCCGGGCTAAAGATTTCAGCCAAGCCGTCGACGCCTTGCATAAATTCTTCGCCTTTCGCAACTCTGCCGAAGAAAAATCTGGAGAAGGCGTTGCCAGCGCATACTATCCCGGAGAAGCCAATCTGCAGCTGTGTATTATGCATTACGACGCCGGCCACCATGATTTAGCGCTGCAGTCGTTACGGGAGTGTATCTATCTGGCGCAGGAAAAGGGGGATATCCAATTGCTCAGCCACGCGATGTATTGGCTGGCATGTCTGGAAATCAACAACAATCAATATGAGAAGTTATTCCGCGGTGCGCAGCTCGGGGATTTCGCCCGATTCCCGGAAGTTGCGGCGCAGTTTGCCGTTCTGATCTCGCGGTTCGATTCTTTGCTGGGTATGGAGGTGAAAAAAGTGGTCAAGCATTTGGATTATGTTGAGCAGACGGATGATAGCCTGAACAGAATCTCGTTGATGCACCACTACACGGGGCGTGCCGCGTTCTTTAAGTTGTACGGGATGGAAGAAGTCGCAGCGGTTTATGCACAGGGATGCGTCCAGATATTCTGCCGACCGGAAATTAGTCGATTCTCTCTGGCCACGGATTCGTCAGCACTCAGTGCCAGTATTATCCTGGAGCAGGCTGTCCGGTTCAATGATCAAAAAGCTGTGGAGGTCATTTTACGATATTGTCATGAGAAATTCCCACCGGCCCAGTTTGGTGACTGGAAGATTTGGGGATTGAGTGAATTGTTCTGGAAATACCAGCTGGCATTTAACCGGCAGAATTACGCGGAATGTGAGATTCTGAATGAGCAGATTGGTAAGATGAATACGGTGGAAGCTTCCATCAGGAAAGCGCAGCTGTTGTATTACAAGGACTGCAGTGCGAAGTCGGCACTGGAACTGTTGGATGCCTTGTTAAACAGCTGTTCGCAAGGGAGCGCCCATGTTGCTCATCTTTCGGTGCTTTCTCTTCAGCTGCAATTGCGACTGTTAATGTTGAAGACGGAAATCTTCCTCCGGTGTCGCTGTGGACTGCACGCGTTGAAATGCGTCACAGAAGCGCTGGGTCTGGTGAAAGACCATCCGAATGAACTGTGGAGATGGAAAGTGCACCTGTTGCTGGCGTTTGTGTGGTTTGAACTGGAGGAGATGGGACAGGCGACTGCCGCACTGGATGTTTGTTTTCCGGGGTTGAATGGATGTAGATACGCACAGGATGAAGGACGGGTCTGGTATCTGAAGGGAAAGCTGATGTTGCTGGAGAAGGAGAAGAATCTGGAGAATCCTGATTGGACAGAGATGGTGCTGAATTGTTTTGAGAAAGCGCTAGAGGCATTTGCTCAGCGTTCGTCGGTAGCCGATATGATGACATGTTTATGCATTATGGGTTATATTTACAATGATACGGATAACATTGCCAGTCGGGATCACTGTAGTAAACTGTTTAAAGAGCTTACTGTGATGTATCCACATGTTACTCCGCATGAGGTGGACGTGTAAAGTGGGCGTGTCCAGAAGTGTGGTTCCTGTGCTTTTTTGTGAGTTTGATAAAAAATACGTGGAATGTATTTCTCTAATTGGATGCTAATTAATAGACTTTTTTTATACGGAGTGGCTATTTTGCCGCAGTCTTTTCGGCACAATAGCTGGTTGGCTATTTTGCCGCAGTGCGCTGGTTTAATAGCTGGTCGGCTATTTTGCCGCATACTGCGGTTCCACAGCTCGTTGGCTATTTCGCCGCATACAAACGTTTTTATAGCTTGTTAGCTATTTTCCCGCATAGTGGCAGTTGATATGTGGCAGACCCTTACGAAATTATGCTGCCCTGTTGGCACAATAAGGGAATTTGAATAAGTAAACTGTATCGTCACAGTAGGTATGACCTCTTACACGTGAAATCACTGCAACGACGAGAATTGTGGCACACTGAACCGAAGCTGAAGGTCATGAGCCTAAACTATGGAGTGGACATCTGTAGGTTAAAAATCCACATTCTTCGTTTTACTTTAAACAGCTAGATAATAACGTGCGGTGCTCATAATCATATCGCAATCCAGCATAAACAAAAGATACAGGTGACCAAAAATAGTATATCAGATTTCGTTAAGCAGGTCAAGTTTTCTGATGCGATGTGGGTTTCTACGAGAGTGGAATTTTCTGCCGTTAACCTTATACAACTGTACACTGGGCAGCATAGTTTGGTAATTTTGGTGCTGCAAAAAATTGGTGCGCTGTTAGTAATGGTCCCGATAAACTGCTGTGTAATAAGAACAATGTATTTGGCGGCCAGAGTACGACACAACTGTGACACCGACATCAGACAGTGTCCAAAATAGTTTGTGCCTTGACTATTACTAAGCACTTACTTGGCACTAGTTATTGCAGTAGCGATGTAGCTTGCAGCTGGAACAAGTACGCAAGCTCACTCCTTCCGGGAAACATTGTTTACACAAGGTTCTGTGTGTTTCTGGATGCGAAGGACCAGACGCAGGGTTCGAACGAGAGAACCATGTTCCCAGCAGCGAATGAACGCTAGATATGGCACGTTTTGTACCAAAATCTTTTTTGCTACACCATTGCTACGCTTAGCATAATTTTGCTACATTGACTTTATGCACATTTCCCCAGTGGTGAAGCTCAAATACTACGGTCCGGCATACACTGCTACGACAGCTACTGTGATTCGTTGCTACATATCTATCTTTTCTGCTGCTAGCTACAGTACTACGCTACGGTCTAAACCGCTATGACTGCTGCCGTGGTTCCTTCTTACATATCTATCTTTTTCAGAACCTGCCGCTACAGTGCTACGCGACGGTATGGACTGTTGTGACTGCTACCGTATTCCCGTATAAATTGCTGTGACTGCTACCGTAATTCCTTGTTACATATCTATCTTTTTCCGGACCTGCGGCTAGCTACAGTACTACGCTGCGGTCTAAACCGCTATGACTGCTGCCGTGGTTCCTTGTTACATATCTATCTTGTTCCGGACCTGCCGCTACCGTGCCACGCTACAGTATACACTGCCATGACAGCTACCGTGATTCCTTTAGGCATATCAATAATAATCATTCTATCCTTTTCCGGACCTGCCGCTACGGTGCAACGCTACGGTATACTCTGCTATGACAGCTACCGTGATTCCTTGTATCGTAACTAATGTTTTACACTTTTGATTTCTCACTTCGCTCAGATTTGCTGCAGACGCGTATGTGTTCTATAACCCGCCAAAATCCGACCAGAACGATGTCGCCATTTTCAAATTCGTATGTTTATTAGTGCCACTACAAAATATTGTTACGATTTCGTGGTGTGGCAGCAAAATTCAGCACCACAGATTTTATTTTGAATAAATGAACCAAGCTGGTTCAGATATCTATGCCAGCTTTACCTACATAATCCTGTTCCAAACAAAAACATTTATTCGTATACTCTCACTTGGTGGGACATATTGTTGAAAACAAATATGTTATGCTAGAAACAACTGATCACTGACAAGCACGCTATCTCTCAGGATCTATTCGCACAAACATGGCAGCCACCTCTCTAAATTCTCCTAAATGACAGGAGCACATTGCAAATTTTGTTGTTGCAACCACTACAAAGGGAGAAAAGTTATGAATTTCCAGTCATCAAGCTGTGACTGATTTAACTTTAACATTGCGATCTCTAGGCGATCCATGAGGCATGATTACGATCTATGGATCACCCATGGACCCAATGTTAAAAGAAGTCACATAATAATATTAACTATAGATAATTTTGTAAATTCTTAACTGTGCACCCTTTGTAGTGGTTGCAATAAAAACTGTTTGACCGACGGGCGGAAAAAACGGACAGTTTTCTTGAATACAGAGGACGCCCTGCAGTGCAGTGTGCGTACGCAATACTTCCGGTACCGTCACCGACGGACAGACAAAATAGACAGTTTTCGTGAATACAGAGGACGCGCCCTCTACTACTGTGTTATTACGCAATACTTCCGGTACCTTGACCGAAGGACGGACAAAATGTACGGTTTTCTTGAAAACAGAGGACGCCCTCTGTACTACCGCGTGATTACGCACTACTTCGGTACCGTGACCGACGGACGGACAGAGTGTTGTTTACTGAGCAATGCAGCATACCGATATCACGGAGCACCCTACTAGTCAGCTGCAACAGTAAATTATTGCGTCATTATGTCATTAGATCTGGTGCTGCTGATGTTTGTGGTTAACTTTGTCACTTTTGTGCGTAGCAAGAAGCACGCCGACAACTGAACAGCGCGAGATTATTATTGTGTCCCAATGTACTACTTTGTAAAGAAAAGAATAAATCTGCTCTTCAGCAACACAGTATCAGTTGATTCCGATTCAGATCGAACAGTGAAAGGACGTGAAAGGAAACATTGAGCTGCTACACAACAAGCCGGGTGTATACAAGAGTATATTCATCTATAAGGGCCAACGCCTATTGTTCTCCTTTACCCCGCCTCGGGGGAGCCGAGTGAGCAGTTGTTCGCTCCCTGCCTCATTCACTTTCGCCGCGCCATTGGCTAGTTAGGTCACACGACCACATTAGAATAAACAAAAAAATCATCACAACGGATGTGCGACGAAAACAACAACTTTGCTGACGCAGTGGGTTTGTACATATCTTTCTTCATTTAATCCTGCTTAGTTCGAATTTTAATACTCCTCAGTCGCTTCATGGTGAATTTTTAAAGATCACAGCTGATGCCGGTTATATGCGTACCGTACGAAATCTGTGTGATGAAATACTTGTAAAACAATCGGCCGTTAATATTAAAAGAGCAATATGTGCTTAGAGTTTACCTAGTAGTACGAATTCGTACTTCAGTGGAGTAACTTAATTTTTTTAATATCACTTAACCGGTTTTATGCCGACGTAGTGGGACCGGCACTATTGTATAATGTTTTAACATGTTTTAATAAAAACTCCTTACGCAGTATAATACTTGTTCAGCCCTACTTTTTTTTTGTTCATGACCTTCGAATGAACATCGTCGAATATTCCGAAAATTATTATTAAAAGAGACAAATTTTCAACTGGACCTGCGAAAATTCCCTATTCGCACAGCTGCACCGGAAAGAACATCAAACCATCTGGCGCATTTTAATTAACTTATCGATGCATATGGATTCATCGCTGTATAATGATTTTTTAATTCACATCGGTGAAGATATTCAAAGATGCTATTATGAAGTGATCGAACGTCATAATTATCACGGAATCAGGGTTCTGATGAAAGTCTAAAAAATTCGAATGATGATGGGGCCA
>JAQGAU010004721.1:0-11158 GCA_034698045.1 Paramacrobiotus richtersi | reverse complement strand
AATAAAGTTAATGTTCACAATGAGATTTGGATAGTTTACATTTCGGTGTTAACGAGAATTCCGATGTTACATGCTATACCAACAAGCGGTCTGGATCGATACCTCAAACTCGGAACGTGTCGAGTCTAAAAATAATGAAATTATTAAGAGGACATACTGATCCTGAGTGTTAGTTCCTGTCATTGCCTGCAAAATTTTTCTTTAATCGATTATATTTTAAATTCCGATCATTTTTTGTGTTTGTGCAAGAATTTTTGGCTAATTTAGTTTATAAGCGCATTAAGTCTGGAGCGTTTGCTGAAATGAACCCAATAAAACTGTCTTTCTCAAAAACACGGTGGTTTAATAAAAAATTTAACCGGTATGAACTGAATCATATTCTGGCTGTTAACGTTACAGTTCAAAAAGATAACGAGCAAAAATTCATAAGTCAGTTGTATATGATTTATTAAAATACCTGCATTGTTGTACCTAATTTACCGTAAATCTACTGTAAATATTAAAGATAATAGTCGATATATCTGCAATAAATTCGATATATCTGCAATAAATATAATCTGGCCGGTGCTGGTTATATAACACCGGTCTTTCCAAAAATAGATTATTTAATTTATTGCGAATATAATTTAGTGATGTAAACGGGATTCACCTTGAACCTTTCTTGAAGCAAAATAAATAAATAAATAATACTTAGTTATTAAATAACTAGTAATAAAATAATTAATTCATTAATAATTAATAAATAACTAACTGACCAATAATAAAATAATTATTTAATTAATTATAGTACTTAATTATTAAGTAACTGGTTTCTTTTCTATCAATTCTAAACATGTTTTTCGATGCAGCGACAGTCCTGCCACATGGTCTTCCGCTCAATGACCTACACCGCCAGCGAAGTGGACTTTGAAATCGGCAAAGAAATGATCCTGAAAGACTACTTTGAACAGCTCAGCGGCAGTTGGGATGTGGCTGAAGTCCCGCTGAAAAAGCAGTACCGCATCGAGAACCGGAAATACGGGAACGTACCCATTGTCGCCGTCCAGTTGAATATGATTGTCGCCCGGAAAGCGCAGTTCTACGTGGTGACCTTTCTCCTCCCCTGTGTGTGTATGACGCTGTTGACGGTTCTCATCTTCTTCGTCCCGATCTCATCCGGCGAGAAACTGTGCATTTCGGTGTCGATATTGTTCTCCGTCGTGGTGTTCCAGTTGATCTTGACCGAGATTTTACCGCCTTCGGAACATTTGCCGCTCATGACCAGATTTTTGTTTTTTATCTTTATGTGCAATTTGTTGTCGGCGTTTTTTACGGTTATTATTGTTCAGTGGAGTTATCGTAACCAGAAAACGGAATATATGGGTAAATTCATAAATCTATGCATGCAACAGAGATCTTTTCCGTAAAAGAAAGATACTGGATTTCAATTTATGTAGTTCGAATTTAATCGGATTTTAAACTTTAATTTTTTTTAATCTATTTAATTTTTTTTAATTTAGTACATAGTAATGCTTTAATTATGGTACAGTAATTGCATGTATTTAAAAGTAAAGAATCTTCTTTCATGAATGTTTTGGTGCTATTTTTGAATGCTCTGCTGAACTTTTATAAGTTTTTAGTTTTTATAATTAAAAAAAGCTGGTGTGAACTAAGCAAGCGGTTCTAAACGAATGCCCGAAACTTTGACGTCTTTTAATATCTTTATCGTGGTGATAAACAACTTATTTGCAAACTTTAGGGAAATGGACCAAAAAAATCTGTCTCGATTTTCTCCCAAAAATTCTCCGTGTGAAACGGCCAGAGCGAATTCCTAGGAGAAAGCTATTCGATGCCGGTATGCCACGAGACACCACAATGGAAACAGCACTGTCCGTTGTTTCGTCCGTCGCGCGGAGGCGGGGTCAGTTTTCGGCATATCAGGGCTCGTTGGAGAGACTGAACCGGAAACGTTCCCAATCAATATCCAGTTTTTTCCCGGTGAGAAATGGCAAAAAGAGAACGAGGAGTCCGGGAGAGAAAACGGCCCTTTATTTTGCGGAATACTTATCGCGGTACCGGGGATTTCGGAATGCTTTGGAAAGTGTGGCATTTATTGCAAAGAGCTACGAACTGAAGGAATCCGAGAGTGAGGTAGGTAATCATGATCATGAAAATAAATTTACCTAGTGAAATGGTTTAATAAAATATTCAAGAAAATATAAAAATAAATAAAATGAAATAAAATAAAATAAACATAACATAACCTAACATAAGGTTAATAAAATGTTTAGGAAAATACAAAAATAAAATCTAATAAAATATAACATTAGCTTAATAAATTAAACTGTTTAAGAAAATGTAAAACTAAATAAAATAAAATATAACATAAGCTTAATAAAATTTTTCTGCTGAAAAACTACAGTGTAGTGCACGTGCGGTACGAAAGCAATATAATTTTCCGTAAGAGTTTGCTAATATGTATAAATCGCATGCTCATCGACAATAAACCAAAGTTACATTTTTCGGTTACAGGTTATCGAAGACTGGAAGTATGCGGCAATGGTAGCCGACCGTCTCCTCCTCTGGATAATGCTGGCCGGAAATATTGCCGGATGTCTGAGCATTCTGTTAGATTCGCCTTATATTTTTGCACCTTTAATAACTCCACAACAAAACACTGGTGGATAATTGACAGTATACACAGATAATAAAGCAAGATTACGACAAAACCAGATTTCTACACGTTAGGCTAATATATTAAAAAATTACTTCTGATATAATTATTATGCTGATTCGTACAATAGAGCGTTCGCAATGCTGACCTCTGGACGCAACAAGTACTTTTAGTAAAAACGTACAAATCGTAATAAAATGTGAATTACCAGAAAACGCAATCGTTTATTGTGAACACAATGGGTTATATTCACGTGACGACAGCATGTCTTCCTTCATTAAAAAAAACATCGGCATGAATCCGCATGATTTGTTATACGTGTACGAGCAGTTTAACTTCAAGCAACCGGACCGGAAGTTGGTTCGGTACACATTCAACCATAGAATGTTGTAGGTAATAAAACGCACGCATTTCATTCAGAATCTCTATATAATTTCCAGTGCAAAGTATCCCGTAATCTTTTTGGCTAGTTCATTAACATTTAAATTTGTAAACTATATTCTGCTGAAACCAAATATGTTACTGGCTTGGCTGGGGAGATCAGGGAAAAGTCCGGGAATACGATTGGACGTGTGCGGGTGTGCGATTTTCTACCACGCGCAGTGCGCATCAGTGTATTGGCGCACGTACGTACCCTTGTTCGATTCAGTCCACGTGAACTCGAATTTTATTAACTGGCCAATCAGATGATCAGCTCTTGAATGGTCGATTCGTACGAACAAATACCGTGTTTGTACGAGCAGTCTCGTTTTAATTTTTACACATTTCACACGATTTGTTGCTGTTTTCTCGTCCTCCGTAAAACTGAGAAAAGGACTCGTACAAATTCCTGCATCTTGTTTTTTTCCGCGAAGTTTGCAAAGTGTTGCCGTTGAGGAATTGCATTGGGTTTTATCTACTGGTTTGAACACAACTTTTGGATGCTGAATGGTCGGATTCTGGATCTTCCACAATCGAAATCTTCTTTTGGTGTCGCCTATCTTTGTCTGATTCCCAGAACGGGAAGAGACTCCAGGAAAACGTTATTGCCTGATAAGTGACTGGTTGCGCAGGAGCCAGGTTCGTACGCGTAGACTTTTAAATAGGATCTCGACGTTTGGGTTCGTTGTAATATTTTTTAATTATTAAACTGAAATTGATTTTGGTTACTGTATGAATCTAAAGAAGAGGTTTTATTATCATAGTATTATGACAGACAGGCTCGTTTTATTTGGATTGTACTCGTGCTCTCATTCTTCGTTGCTTGTACTTTGGTAATGGAATGTTTTCCTTCATGACGGGTATCATAACTAGAATGCCAATGGTATTTATTTGTATTTTGTCAATGGAAAGTGTGACTAGCATTTTTTTTATCCAAATTTTACATTCCGGTCTGGTTGAGATACAGAACAGCATCAAGCGTGGCAGTTTTTGGCAGATTTTGGATTTTGCCATCCGCATCGAAATTAAATAGGATAATTTTTAGTATAAAAGTTAACAACAGATTTTATCAGTCTAATTTTAGAACTTTAGATATCCCAAATTTAAAATTGCCGAATTAGAACTGCCGATTTGAAATTAAATTCAGAGTGCGAATTTGGGGTATTTTTCTGTTCGGGCCTGTTTAAATAGCTTTAAAACAATTGATTTAATTTATCTCATTAAAATTAGCATTCATTTAAATTTATAATTTGAAGTTTTTTTCTTTCCGAAAGTTATATAATTGATTTATTTTGTTTCGTATAATCTGCATTTTGATAAAGCCATTTCTTTCATTTGAAGTTATTTTTCGTTTTCAGAAACTTGCTCCAAACTAATCTTGTTTGATTAAAAACACACAAAAGAAATTGTAGGATTAAAATTTTGACTTGTTCCGCTGTTAAACGCTGGATATGTCATTCTGACAATCATCATTTTTGTTTTTATTTTAGCATTAAATTTTCGGATAAATTCCCCTCTTCCCACGATGGCTCCCGTCGCCGAGAACGGTCTCTTCGTCGCGTCCAGTTTCGTGCACGGCATGCTCCTGGTGGTGTCCATGTTCCACTTGGGTTTCGCGCACGGCAGCCAGCCGGCCGTGGGCGGATTCCGCTACGACAAGCACAAACACATTACCCTGTCCTTCCGGCTGGCCTTTGCTCTCTGGTTAGCTGTGGTGCCACTGATTGAGCTTTTCTATCAGTTCCGATGGCATTTGTGGCCCGATATCTACCAGATATTGTTCTACACCGAGAAAGTCCTCACCATTCTCGCCTGGACAGCCAATCTTATCAGTAAGAGAATGTAAAATGACTGATTATCTGGAAATATGTTTCTCCATGGAATGTACTACATTTCGATTATGAGTGGATTTTCTTAGGTTTTTTATGCTTTTTCTTAGCAGTGTTTTTTTGAAATGTTGCCGGAAGGGATAGTGTGCACGTAGTGATTTGTTTTGAACCGAGGATAGTGTATTGAGATTTATTTGCGTGTAGTCATGCGAGTGCGTTCGGTGCAAGTCGAGGTGTGTTATACGGTGAAATTTCATAAGCTGACAGCTGTTATGACACACGTTTGCATCTTCCTTCTGGGCAGTCTCAAACAAACCGGTTTTCAATCGGAAAATTCTGGAAAATACCGGTTATTTGATAGTTAATTCTTTGTTTTGATGGTTCGCTTCTCTCACTACAAGTATACTATATACGTAGATATAAGAGAAACGTGTTGTTTTCAACTAAACAACGCGTAAAAATCAAAAATAATTTTCTGAAGATGTAGTACCATTGGGCCTGTGTATTCCTGGTTAAATTCTTTCCCAAAATCAGCAGACGGTGTGTGGTACCGTATTTTACAGTTTGAATGTTCTGTGGAATAAGTGGAAGCTGTTAAACAACATTTTCTTACAATTAGTCATAACGCTAGGGAGAAAATGTCAAAATGTTGCTGACGGTATAAGGCGTATCAGAACTACTTCTGAATTTTCAAATTATTTTTATTTGAGACATTATATTTATAGTACTACAATATAGTTACTACAGAGTGCGACTAATTTTCGGGTTCGAATTGTTCCAAATAGATGATCCTTTGTTAGAACTGATTATCTACGAAAGCTTGGAAAAGCTTTGACGCTGTGTTCTGTGGTTCGCATCTGGAATAATATTTATTTGATTAATTAAAGGAATAACTTTTTGGCGAGGAAAGTTGTTGTTTTGGTCTGTCACAATACCACGTGATGAAAGCGTAGTGCAGTGCCACAAAGACCACCTTTTGGGTGTAGACGTCACTGGTTTTCTCACAGCTGTTTTGCCAATTAGGCTTGCATACAATAAAAAAAGCTAAACAGCCTTATTCCGACTACTTTGCATGCTCTTTCCAGTGGAAGAACAATCAGGAAGTTATCTTGCTTCTGTGATTTTTAAAAATTCCTGGTTAACTCATGTGCAAACTTAGCATTGCGGTTTACGGCGTTTAACTCATTGGCTTTTACTGGTACTATAGAGAGATATTTGTAGAATGGTATCAGCTCTTGCAAGAGTACCTGTAACAAAAAAAGTGTCCTACAACAACCGAAACGACGTGTCTCCCTGTAGGTACGTTCTTTATGGCCAAAACGAACAAATGGGAGGATTTCCACCCCCTTGACCACCTCCTCCACGTGCTCTCCTGGCTGTTTGTCCTAGTCATCCAGTCCCTCCGCACCGCCGAGTACGCCACGCAGGCGGTGTCCTCCTTGACAGAACAGTACACCAGCGTCATAATGGTCACCCTGGGCGCTCTATACGGCGTGACCGTGATCGTTTTCCTCCTGATCGATCTCCTGAGATTAAAGGGAAAGTGTCTCCCGGCACAGGAAGTCCCTGTGGAGGAAGTGCATGTTGTTGCGACGGCATGAAGAAAAAAAGATTTTTTTCTATTTTTTGATTTTTTAGCTTTTGTTTGGTTTGGTTGATTAGGATTTTTTGAGGGTGTGATTGGATTCCCCCCGCCATTGTGTGCCACTGTATTTCCTTTTGATGCTCAATTAGGATCGTTGATTTTCTTTGTTTTTTAACTGCATGTTGGATAGCTCTTTGTGCGGAAGTTGGATTCATGATTTATGATCGGAATGGCGTAAAATTTCTCCATTGTATAATTTGTGATAGAATCATACATGATGGTTTGGTTTTTTTTACCCGCGTCGTTAGTGGAACTGCGGCATTTGCGCATCTGTATCCTGCATTTCCTTAAGATTTAAATAAAAAGGTGTTATTTATCGTATCTATGGTATGTTATTTTATTTATACTGTACTCGTACAAAATAGCATTATTATTCTCCCGCATGAAACAATATTATCATGATGCCTCTTTCAAAATACTAGCATCGTTGAGCGCAATATGCCGATGATCATACATCTATGGTGACAAAATTAATGA
Source organism: Paramacrobiotus richtersi (assembly GCA_034698045.1). Lineage (NCBI taxonomy): Eukaryota > Metazoa > Tardigrada > Eutardigrada > Parachela > Macrobiotidae > Paramacrobiotus > Paramacrobiotus richtersi. The sequence continues at coordinate 4,134 of JAQGAU010004721.1, read as the reverse complement.
TTAGGACTTGTTTTGCCATTGTTCGATGTGGTAGGCTATACTGTATGATATGCAATAATATGTTAATCTTCCCGTCACCTTTTGGCAGCACCTTTTCGATCTTACATTTGATATGCCTGTCTGATTACCTTTACTAAATTGCAATAGATATAAAATTACGTACTGTGTGGTTTTTCGATAAGGAAAGGATTCATCGACCATTCAAGTTTATCAATTTTTTCGAGTTTTAATTATCAGACTGACTAAAATTATATATATGCAGCTGCAAGCCTGCAACAAAATGTCGAATGGATTGAGCATGAACGTGTGGACTCCGGTCAATTAATTAGACATAATAATAGTGGATACAATAATTATTTGAATCCCCCGTTTGCAGGCCACTGAACATGAATATGGAGCGTTCGTATATCTGGCACACTGGCTGCATGCATGGTTATGCTTGCAGCTGCACTAGACAGTCCACAGAACTGACAGTCTGATGTCAGTGTGACCTTGGTGATCGCAAGGATTTTGTCCGCTTTCGGTCAACATACGCGTACCTGTCTTCGTGGAAATGATCAGTTTGTACAACTTAAATATCAGTTCTAGGCCCTCCAGAAGGATCCTCACCCTGGTGCGAATCGGGAACGGAAGCAGTCCGTGATTAGTGCACAAATGAGCATGCATGATTATTAGCTGATTAATGGAAACCCAATTAATAGCGCATACAGTTTTGATTGATACGCCGAATAACTGGAGCCTTGAAGTCCGACAGATCTAACTTTGCTAAAAAAGATGCGAGATATAATGGCGTCTGCTGTTTACCTCTGGAGTAACCATCATTTTGCTTGGAACGAACCTTCTAACACAGTTTTACCTACTTACCTGGGAAGGAATTTAACACAAAAAGCTCGATAACAGAACATACGATCGACACAATGCGAAACGCTGCATGAGCGCTCGAGATCGACAGAGAAAGGATCGTTTGGCCTTAACGGTCACCCAAAACGCTACCGGATGTGTGAACCCCACGTTCGCAACGAACGAAGCGAAACGCTCGAAAGGCCAGCTAGATAACTGTGTCGGGGTTCAGTTAGCCGGGAATAATCCCGGCCCTGCAAAATGTAACTAACCTCATCCATACAGTTTTTCCAAGTAATAGCAAGTGACAAATCTTATCCACAAGGTTCTGAGTGAGCGCCACTGAACGAAGTGAACAAAGCGAGTCATCCGAGAATTTTATGGCGGATATATCGTCAGGATAGCCCGGTTAGCAACTGAGAATCGGCAGAAGTGTCCAGGTAGAACTAACTATTAGCTGGCAGTATGCAATAACTGTTTCGATAAAACCGATTATCTGATATGCTCTGACAAGGGAACCCAGATGCGCTTGATGATCCTTTGAGCAAAAACCTTTTCCGGCCGCAGATCTAGAGTTTACTTTTTCTGCTCCTCGAATTGTAATAATACTCGGAACTTGAAATATAATCAAGAAAAAGGTTTGCCTAAAATTACACAGCCACTGATCAAAACTGAAATTGTTTCAAAACATTGGAGAAGAAGGAACGAAGTACCGGTCATGTAGCACAAGTACCGTACGTATCTGTACTTCGTACATTTGACCAAAGCAGCACGAAACAAAAGCAAACTAAGAACTTTAATATCAAGTTCTCGACCAGGTATTAGCAACCAACAATCAGCAGGAAAACCAAATGCGACTGCGATGTTCGCAAGAGTCGACCAAACACAAAGACTAATTTAAACACCTCATGTTCGTAGCCGCCGGTCAAACCAAAAAACCGATCGACAAAACCATCTAGAGGGCGAAAATTTGACCGATCAAAGAATTTTACTTACAAGAGTCTTCGAGTGACTTCTATCGGTTGTAAAATCGGTATTGTTCGGGCATTTTATCCCGGGCCCAGTTGAGAGCAAGTTTCATTAGTGTACCAATTTGACCGAATATGACCAATATTACCGATATAATAATATTACTGGTCATCTGTTGTTCAGTATGCGATGTAACAGAATGAGTGAGGCGAGACTTTGACTCTTGGCAAGTGTCCGGATGATCTTCAACGTGGCACTGGAAGGATAGGTAAAAAAAATTTCTGGTATTTTTAATTTACACAGGGAGAAATCTTCGCCCTTCGAACCGTTTTGTCGGCCAAAATGGTTTTAAATTTGGTTTGACCTGGGCTTTATGTCTTCGAAGCCATTCAGAATACGGCTCTCAAGAAACCCTGAGGCGGCAGCCGAAGGTGTGTCTTGTAGTATATAGTAGTAATCATTGTGATTGCCGAAATTTACTAAGCTCCTCAAATTACAGTTTTTAGCAGACAGAAAGCTCCAAGTCTTACATACGTACGGATATTCAGATTAAAAGTCATAAACCTCAATTACGTTAAGAATTGTAGTGAATTAGTGATCTATGTTTATGAACATGACCTTATAAGTAGCGACTACTGCATACGCATCCGGAATGCATATACAGTACGGAATAAGTACTAGGTATTAGCAGGTAAGCGCACTCGCTGTTTGCGGGCACTGGTGGACCGAAGCGAGCAGAAAGGACTGATCTTTAACAGATACTTATTCTACCTTTCGAAAACAAAAGATTTCCAATTTTATTTTCCAGATTTTGGCTGCTTCTCCCGCACGAAAGTCGAGCGGCTGTTCTATGCCAGGCGTATGCCTGATTGGTCGTCACTGTACCGAAGCAATAGATTCGGTATGGCCAAAACCAATCAGGCATACGCCAGGCATAGAACCGCCGCTCGACTTTCGTACGGATCTGCATATATATGTGCCGCAACAACTAAGTAACAAAACCTGCATGCTTCTGGTTTCTGATTTCTGAATACACCTATACGAAATACGCGTGACATTTCGAAAACAAAATATTATTCAATTTTCTAGATTCAATTTTTTTGACCGCTTCTGCACATGTGGCGAAACAACTGAGCAACAAAACCGTATACTTTCCTTTCTGCTCACTTTTTAACGAATTAATGCGAATGTGTAACCTGAAATAGCAAGCAGTGTACTTCCACAACTGTTCCACATCAAAACTCTTAATTTCAAATCATGTCGCCAATCAAAATTTCAGAAATTCAAACATTTCAAACACGATTGGGTTGCGCGCTAGCGCGACCCAGGTTTTTTTATGTTTTCAATCCGAATATACTGGAGAATACCGGGCATTCGAATGTTAATTTTTTGCTGTGATGATTAACTTATATATTACGTTGTACGAAATTAAAAACGTACTAGTTTCAACTAACAACGAGCAAATCAAACTTTCCGATTATATGGCTCTTCGTTGCTAATTTTGAAGATGTAGTACTATTGGGCGCTAGGGTAGGACGAAAGAATTTATCCATGGACTGATCTGAGTTGGTCTTTCTCGAGACAAACCTGGAGCGGGGCTAGCCATTGAACCAACTTTCCCTTTCGCGGTCAAGCAAGCGATCAAAAAAAAAAAGGCTACCGTACAGACAAAAAACAAAGCTGGATAGAATGAGCCTTCTACCATAGATTAATAGTTCTGAGCTTTTTACTGACCTTCAGTGTGCGATAAAGGTCGACAATACTTTTGTTCTTATAATGAATATAAAATAATGTAATATATCTCTCACTGCCAGGTAGCAAAAACACTCTTGACCACCGTCCACATGTTCATATTTTTATCGGGTTACAGTGTACATTAAAGATTAACTGTGCAAGTTTTCTACTCGCTTCGGTCCACCAGTGCCCGCAAAGGCGCAAACAGCGACTGTGAATTTACCTAGTTATTATAACACATGCATCAGATCGTTCTTCCGCACAAATACAATTTTGGCTGTTGACCAAAATGTGGCAAATGGAGACAGTAATACTGCATATCGTATTACCATAGTTTAGATCCGGTGCATGGAAAGAATAAAAATTCGTTCCATAACGGCATAAAATTTACTGTGTCCATAATTTAAAACGCCATTTGAATTCGAAACCTGCTTCAGATAATGTATGACATGTACGATACACTGTATGAAATACACACTTTATTGTAATGTGCAAAGTAGTAGTCACGTCTATATATCCCTAACTCAATCATGTTTGGACATGTTTCCCGATGACCGCATCCGGCCGCCGGCAAATCATGTTCAAACATGA
>JAQGAU010004720.1:0-11161 GCA_034698045.1 Paramacrobiotus richtersi | reverse complement strand
AATGCAGACCCATATCGTGGCCGGCGCCACTCGAACGGCGCTAATCCAAGTTAACGCTAAAGCGTTAACTCCCATTATCGATTGCTGATGTCAGACCACAACGCACGGTCTCCGATACCATTAACGGGATCGATTTTTCGTGAGCCTGAAAAGGCAAACGAGCTGCATGTTTTATAAGCAATGTTAACTGCTACCAATCCGCTCCACTACTCCAGGAGTGTATATTTGTATGTGCTGCTAGCTTCTGCGCGCTTCTTCCGAAGATGGCTCCAAAAAGGTCATGTTTACGTCTAAACCGTACCGGTTCTTTTTCGTATTTGGAAATCCTTTTGGAAACGATGGTTGTGCTTGTTGTCGTCACTGAAGTGTCTGTGGAATGTGGCAAGGCGTCATTTCCTGGCTGGCGCCAGACAAGAGTAGAGCCGACCGTTAGGCCACACTACACCGAGCTAGTGGCTGGAATTCCCAAGGTAAACGTTTCCACTAACAGTCTAACTTCTAGCTTAGTACCTTCCTACTCAATAAATGCACTTTTTAATTAGATTACTACTCGTGACTTCCTTACCACTGATATACTTGCTATTATTTAGTCCAAGCTAAAATTGTATTGCACGCTGATTCTACTGCGTGCATAACAGGAGAGGCTGTTTACGCTGCATAACCCGATCGATGAGAGCACTCAGTCAAACAAAACAGGAGGCCACGCGGGATCTGTGATTCTGATCAGCGCCACTACGGCTCTCTACGCAGCGTTCTCAACATTCTTGTTTGTTAATCAGAAGTGGAAGCCGCCTGTCCTTGATACAGATAAATTTACGATTGCACAGTGCAGATCCCTCAGCTTTGTCGCCTGGATAGCATTTTACCTGTACGGTCTTTTGACATTACATCTCGTCAGCGACGGACAATCCGAGAACCCGTTTGCAGTTTCTTTAATGTGGATGTGGGGTATAGTTGTATTAGTGTACGCGGCTACATGCTTTCCACGAGCACCTTCCGACAGCGACAAAGAAAATGAGAAGGCAAACAAGTCTATACCACGTACCGATGTTACAGACGAGGATCCAGTGGAAGGAAGATCGTGTATGCAAACCATGTCATGCATTTGTGCAGTTCTGACTATGCCACTGGTAACTGCCGGGGCTATGCTGTTGTTTTGTATGTTAATCGGCCTAGGCCTCGCACTTTTTCTTTTGGCCGCATTGCTACTTGGTTTGACCCCGCTGATTTCTGTTTTTATTGCGATCGGACTGCTGCGTGGTACCATAGCGGTATTCGGAGAGACAGCCGCCTTACCAGGGCTGGTTGTTTTATCTTGTGTTTTGATCATGCACTGTATCGGAAGGCTGATGGGCTTCTGGTTGGTAGATGGCAATGTTACTTGGATCGTCAAAACAGTGCGGAAGTTCAGGTAAGCATAAGCTTCCCTATCAGTGCTTCGTCTCTACAGTAAGTTTCCCGTTGTTTGTTCAGATCTTTGAAGAAAGGTGTGGATGTATCAGATGTTCCGCTCAAAGCGGTTTCCTTAAAGTTCAAAACCTGTTCTACATCAGGCAGGGAAAAGGTCAACGTTGAGACTGTCAGCTCGTCGACGTGTATTCTGAAGTTCCTGTTAGACGGCATGGCTGTGTGTGTCATCTCCAGTGCAATGTGGCACCTACGTCAGCGGTACAACTCATAACTCAGATGACGCTAATCCATGGGTTGTACTTTTCACCGGGGAACTACCAAACGTATATACTGTCATCCGCCATAATGCAAGCATTGAATAATGCAGTTTGTAATTGCAGTGTCTACTAACGACGATGGGTGGGCTCTACAGTGCACCGCTGGATTCCAACCACACGTATTCATTTTTGAATCATCCGCTCGGTCCAGTCGAGAACAAAGTAATGGCCATCAGTTTCCTCATTAGCGGACTTGCTGCCTTCCTCTTAATCCTCCCGGGCATTCTCCTTTCCATCCCAGCATGGTTTTTATTATTCGGCAAGTTATTTGTCAGCTGTTTACGTTTGTGCGGCGTTGGGAAGCCACTAGAGTCAAGCAATGATTTCTACGACCTCCACTGTGGACTGGCCGCTTTTCCTTTGTATTTTGTGAAAGTTGTTTTTCCGTTGTATATACATAATGGATCTCTTGCCGGAAAACTGGTGCATTCCTGGAATTGCAGCTTATTTAATGTTTGGTTCGATGTGTTTCGGCTGGAAGTTGGTAAAGGGCTTGGTTGCTGGAGTGAAGACGGTTATCCAGTGTTGTAGTGAATATTCCATGGAAAACCCACGCAACGAAAAACCTGTGCTGGTTTGGAAACAGGCACTTGCGGAGACTGCTGTGGAAATTGAGTTCTATGATGAGAATGGAACTTACTACGACGCAACAAACGAAGTCAAATCTACAGCTCTGCTGCTCTCGGCTTAACTTTGACCTATCCGCATTTCAATTTCAGTTTCAATTTCAAGATATGTCCCCGGCGTACTACCCAATCTAAGTTCCACTTAACCTCCATTTTGGCTTTTCCCTGAATGACAGCTTCCCGTAACCTTTCAAAGCGCGGTTGCCCGCTTCCGCATATTACCGCATGGAGGAGACCTGATTAAAGCTATCAGTATATTTCTTGTTCACGCCTTCCTTTTCTTCGATTTTGCAACACCCGCCGGCGGCGGGCCGCCGCTGACCAGCTTCGACTTCCCATTGTGCAATGCGAAGCTATGGAAGCAATGATTGCAGATCTTGGAAAGGCGGCTGTAGTAACTGCCGTCCATGGCATGTTTCTTTTCTTCTAATTAATCCGTATGTTATCTACTCGCCTCTCCTATATTTGTGCAGACTTTCTCTGTCTCAGCTTTTACTTACAATTAATATGTCAGTGGTAGGGAGTCGCTTCCCGCTTTCAGCTATTAAAGCATTGCAATCACAATTTACAGACCACGTTTCTCCTTTCTATTTGATATGCTTCTGCCGCACCAATGAGTTACTAATCTTCGTATTACTGTATGGTAGTAACTTAATTACTGGATTACGAGTAATGCCTCGCCATTTAAAGTTTAGTACACATAAGAAAAACTCAGTTCGGTACTGCAAAGGAAACAGTGTACTGTACGTGAAGAACTAGAAGCTTTGTTAGAGACATTAGAGACTAGCAGTACATACAGTTTCTTACAGCACATCAGCATTTTGTTGCAGAAGGAAGTGCTCCTGTGTGTCTGGTACTTGTGACAACGATGAGGGAAGTTTGTTTGAGTAATGGCATTTTAGCGCTAAAACCACGTACACAGATCTGTTAGAGACTTACAACTGCACATGACTGCGTACTGCGTAGTAAGTGCATGACGACGCCTTCCATACTCATGAATGAAAACACATCCACGTGCTTTTATCGATTTCCGGGCTCATCGTACAACGGCTACGCCAGTAGTAAGAAAATACGGCTGTGTGTAGATTTTGTATTATAGTCCGTCATACGCAGATGGCTGTATGTTGTCGGTGTACTGACGTATACTGTGATTTAAATCTCTTTTGCGCAGGGATGTTGCCAGTGCGCATTCACTCGCTTACGTATTTTGTCAGATTGCCAGTGATTTGGTATCAACAGAATCCCTTTTAATTCTATTTGGTTGGCGGTTATTGACATATTTACCCAGTTAACGGGTCATTCACATCTTCATTTTGTTTCTTTTTTGTAATCTGTGCGTTAAGCCATTATTGCGTCATGTAAATAATTGACTTATAGTTCATTATCCTCCAAAATGGCTGGATTACATAATGCGTTCAAAGCGTACCTGGACGAGAACAGATTCTGGTCCTACCAGGAAACACTTATCGAAACCATTGCCGTATTATGGATTTCCACCAGTATCTCTGCAGAACTCGTCAAGCGATACTTTCCCGACTGGCATGCCAGCCGCATGGATCCGGACACGGGAAGTGTCGGTCTCCTGTGGAAATTGCTTGGCTATGTAAGTGTACAGATAGTTGATCATGATGTGATGCGAGCATACAGTTACTTCGCGTGCTGTATACAGTGATATACCGAGTTAGCAATTTGAGCGTTTTGATAAGTAACAATCTTCAAACGTAGGTTAGCACGTCTTTTTTGCGATGGTATTGCAAAAATTTGTTAGAATTAACGGTCAGCAATAATTTTCCCATTTAGCCAGATCGTTTCAATAATCGAAAAAATAAAACGCATGCCGAGTTTTCCTGGCAAAATTCGTTGCGAGCGATCGGATCTAGACGGGCCGTGTAGCTTAAATAGATAAACAGTGGATTAACCTGGCGTAAAACAATTCTTCTGCATATGTCTACGCTTTCGGCAGTCAAATGCTAGTAAATGCTTTTTCGTTTGTTGTCTCGACGACATGCAGAATCTATTCGTTTAGCATGTTTTTCTGATAGGGTCAAGATGGCCATCTCTGGAGTCGCGCGCTGTCCTACTGGGAAGTGTCTGACAGTTATGTCTGCAAAAATGTTTCGAATTCCTTTAAACCAGTTCTTCCCGGCGAGACAAATGTCTCTCTTGGCTATGCGGGAATGTGCACAATGCTCGCTGCCACAGTGTTCTTGTACATTGTGTTTTTCTACTCTCTGATTGTCAACATATCAGTGAGAGAGCCAGCACGGAACTGCACGGTGTGGGTATTCCACGACATGAAAGAACTTCTTCGATTCTTCAATTTTAAAGCCAAGGGCTGCGCTATTCTGAATCCAGATAACGTTGCCAAGGCCTGCACTGACGCATGCAGTCGCACACAGAAGGCTCCCGCCAAGGAAACCAGCTGCCGTGAATGCGGAGCCGGTATATTCACTTTTTTTGGTCGAATTATTGCATTATTGATCAGCATTCCTCTGTGGTTGACCGTCTTTGTACTGCCGGTGGTCGTTGTGGTTCTGGGAGTTGCTCGAACTGCAAGTGCCATACTCGGAGAAAGTGCCATATTTCCATGTTACCCCCTGGTTGCTTTGGCACTGACGGTCTATTCAGCCGGAAGATTGGCCGGGAAGTGGATGCGCTGCAGATACTTATTTTGGATCTGGGAAGTCACAAGGTGAACCAACTAGATTGTGATAGCAGAGATACAGGCTCTAACCACACTGTTTCATACTATGTAGTTGCTTAAGTTGCGTCGAAAGACGCTCGATTCTGTTTGCTCGAACAGCGCTCGTACTTGATTCTGTTTGGTGCCTGTGACTTACTAAGGTATGTTTTATAGGAAGACAAGCAACTCCAAGCAGGTTGCCAGACAGTCTTTTCAGACCGTCGTCGAGCCGAGAAGTCCCGAAAAGTCCCGGCTGTCACGAAACTTACCAGTTACGTCATGTCTTTGTATCTCTTCTCCATGTACCTTGCTTGTAAGCTGCGCCTTCCGCTCTCGGTTACTCCACAAGTTTCACACAATGGAACCAACGGGACTGCGTCGAATTTTAACGACACAAAGGTCAGTATTTCTTCTCTTCAATGCTCCTCCAGAATACATGGGAAAGCAGGGTACTTGCGAGTTTGCTTATTACAATCGCTAAATCTTATTACGGATGCTAACCGCTCCATGCTTATTTTAAGGCGTTCGATTACTGGGAAGCAATTCTCTCATACTGGATAAAGGATAGTACTTTCTACGATTATACAGTCATCCTCGAGCCATCTTCTTCTTCGCAAGCAATTGGCGACTTTTGTCTTACCTGGAACAAAGTACTCATGTATCTTCCCTGTTATCTGTATCTGTCAATCGGCGTAGTCGGGAATTGCATACTGTACAACGTTCGTATACCGGCTTTAATGCGGCAGCATCAGGTTAATCCCACAGACAAACGCTATCCCAAATGGTATACGTATGTGTTTGAACAACAGTTAAGACTGCCGTATTGTTGGTGTACCGGCGTGCTTGACGGGATCCGCTACCTAACAGTGTGGGCAGCTCCCGGATTTGCAATCTTACTGCTCCCGTTTCCCATCCTGGAATGTATTGTCCCGGAGCAGTACCATCTTCTTGGATTACTCGTAATCAGCGCCGTGCATTCTGTGGGAGCGATTGTTACAACGGTTCACTTTTTGTGGGCATATTGGCTTGGATACAAGCGGTTTCCGGGTGATCCTCTGGGCGAGAAGTTAATATGCAGAAAGCATCCGTTATGTGGAAGATTCTACCAACGTGGTGGTCAAGGAAAGCCCCAGCCTGCTGAAAATGGATGTCCGACCGAACAACAGCCGATGCTGCATGTACCGGTGGATGGAGTGGGGCATGAATCATTAGCATGAAAGTCAAGCCTATGCACTGGAGACCATGTGCATGACGCATTTAATGCATTTAACTACAGTATTTACGTTGTTATTCTTACGTTCGTATTAGGTACTAATTTTGGTCTATCATTACTATTCCGGGATTCCCGCTTGTTTAGTTACAAAACTGTTGGTTTATTATACATGACACCACGCATCGCAGTGTGGCGACGATAATCAAAGTTCTCTCACCAAAGATTAGGTGAAACCGTTTAAGTGAAAAGACACGTGTCAGTTTCACTCGTTCAGTCCGCTCGAACAAGATTAATATAGTTTAAAGATCTGACATGATATATAATTTACTGCATGTACATATGGATTAAAACTGGCTAATGCTGCATTGCTGCTTGTGTCCTTTGAACGGTGGCTATCCATTAAAGCGCACAGCAAGAACGATAATCAGCCCCTACCTGTACCAATTAAGCCATAGCGCCCGTCCTGTGGGTCGTAACCTTCGTGACCAGAGGTGATTGCAGCAAGATTGTCCCACGACGCTGGTTATGAGATTCCTAACGCGAAGCACAAAACTGGACAAACCGAGAGATTATAATACCGCGATCCAGCGGGTAACGGAGAGTTTGTCTGGTAGCAAATTTTTGTTTGAAACTCTCTGCCAGGTTTACACTCCTGTTCTACCAATGTTATCGGTAGCGGCAAACGGGCTACCTGCCTTGTACTGTAGCCGCCCGACCAGTTCGCTCGAAAGTGTGCCTTACCGAAGCCGCTCGCTAGTAATTAAGAGAACAATGGCATTGTTTACTCTATATATTCTCTCTATGTTCACTCTATATAGATATAGAAACAATGCACTATTGTTCTCTTAATTACTAGCGAGTGGCTTCGGCCTTACCATGTGGCGGGGAACGGCAGGAAAGCATGAACGCGTGGCGGATGGGCTTTAATGAGAAATGATCAGCGACTACCCTACTGTACACTGGACAACGGGCTCCTTTTATAGGGGCCAAGCATGCAGGGAAAACATACAAGGGGCGGATACAAAGGCCGCAATAGGCGGAAATGATAGACAACCATACATATGTGTTAAGGGGATGGATTTCCCTTCACAACCGCATACTGTATCCGGTTTGGTATCTGCTTTACACACTGAACCAGGATACAGCATGCGGTAGGGCACACTTTCGAGCGAATTGGTCGGGCGGCTACAGTAATGAAATAAGGACATAAATAAACGCGCACACCTCGGCACCGTTTTCGTTGGATTTGTGAAGTTGGTTCGTCTTTTTGCGGGCCAGCCGTTTGCATACAAACTCTTATCCGTTTTCTAAAACCGCTGAATGAAACGGACCACTGAAAGCGCCGGGTTTCCTAGCCAGCTTTAACCAGGAGAAATTTTTCGTGACGCGAGTCGGCCGGATGGACAACCCGTGGTCCCTGTTCGAAATGGTAAGCCTCTCGCTTGGGATGCCACCTGTACATGTACCGTCGCGGATTCACATGTTGTGGACAGTGCCAGGCGGCCAGGCTACGCCGCCCAGCAGGCCGAGAACCGGAAGCGTCGTCTTTACTCCAATTTGGAGCAGCGTGGTTATTTGTTTTACCCTTTGGCTGTTGAGACCCTCACTTTTGGTGCGGCATTCATCGAGATGATCCACTTCATGGGAAGGAAGATCCGCAGACTGACAGGGGAGCCTCGCTCGACCTCTTTCATCAAAAATAGTTTTAGTTTAGCTGTTATCAAAGGCAATGCTGCTGCTGTTCTGAGCCTTTGCCGACTGTTTCTCGTAGTAATCGTGGTGGTGATTTTGGTTGTTTCTTTGACATCTGATATTTTTACCTTGTAGATTCTCAGTATGTGCTTGTGCACTTGTTTTATATGTCTGTGGCTTTTGCCCAATAAAACACTTTTATTTCTAAGATGAAGTTTCTTTTCTAATTATTACAGCTATTGTTTTTTACCCTGAAGGGTGTTCTCTGCGATCTGAAAGCAATTTAAGGATTTATTCCTCGACATCGGTGAGAGACCAGAGCCTGGTATATATTACCTTGGGAGAGTCGAGAGTTACCCGATTCAGTCGGCATTAAAGAATTCCCAGAGTTGTATCAAATGCTAAGGATTCGGTTTGAAATCCAGTTAGACCCATCTCGACATGCCCACGTTTTCAGTGAATTGTTCAAGTATTTCGGAAAATTTTCAAGGCTGCCGTTGTAATGCGAAGGGCCATCCCGTTTTCGTGATCTAGCCCGAAAGTGTTAATCACCCTACTGAAACCAGCAACGCAACGTTTAGGGCCGATTTCAGGAGTCTAAACATTAGACCTTTAATATTTATAAACGGACTACCTAGCGACGCTTTTGCTTAAAAAATCGAGAGGATAAATTATCCTGGTCCACCCGGTAAGAGCATTTTCAGCCTAAGACTAAAACCAAAACTTTGGTACCAAATGGCTAGCTCGAACAGCATACGTTTTTGCTCGATTTTTTAAGAACGTTTTGTGTATTTTTTGAGCCAGCCGTTTTGGCACAGTCTGTTATGTATCCCGTTTTCAGATTGTGGTGTAGGAGCTATGTATGTGTAATACCAAGTACTTAAAAAGACGTACAGTGAGTCAGTTGTCCACACAGAAATCCAAAGATAGAGGCCGACCTGGTAAGGCATCTGACACAAACCACAACATCGATTTCTACCGTTAAACCCAGAGGGATGACTCAGTTTCCATCCGTGGAATCGATTTTTCGCGAGCTTGAAATGGGAAGCGAGCTGCACACTATGCGGTATACCGCTGATTAGTCTGCTGCCAACCGACGACCACGGCACCAAGAGTGCTCCGTTAGACGTGTTGGTAGCTTCTGCGCACTTCTTCCCAATATGGCCTTGAAAAGGTCATGGATGCGTTTAGATCGCACCGGTTCCTTTTCCTTTGTGGAAATCCTTTTGGAAACGCTACTTGTGCTCATTCTCGTCACTGAACTGTCTGTGGAATGTGGAAAGAGATCATTTCCTGGCTGGCAGCAATCTAGAGTGGAGCCGACCTTCAGGCTGGATTATGCGAAACTCGTGGCAGGAATTTCCCGGGTAAACCTGTGTTTCTATTGAAATAACATCGCCCGCATTAATGTTTTTTTGTGCGTAAAATTTCGCAAGCGAAGATTAGTACAGTCATCGAACGTTTCATGCCATGAGTACCAATACGAGAGCGCTGAAAAGAGCAGATATAATTGGAAATTACAGACGATTACAAATTTCTCTGATATGGCTGAAATCAAAGCAATTCGCACCAACTTAACAATTTTTTCGCATTAAGGGATTCGAGCGCAATGTTTTTGAAATACCAAGGTAGATACGTATTGGATGCTTTTATGCTGTGTGTAATAGGACAGAGTACTTACCCCGCTAATCCCGATCGATGCCAGCACGCAGTCAAACCTAGCCGGAAACCGCAAGGGATCCATGCTTCTCTTCAGCGCCACTGCCGCGCTCTACACAACATTCACGGCCTTCCTGTTTTTTAATCGAAACTGGAAGCCACCCGTCATTCCCTCAGCAGACAAATCTATCACTCAACAGTGCAGATTTTTGAGCGTTATCACCTGGAAAATATTCGGCGTATATGGTGCTTTTGCTATAATTTTCGTAAACACTATGGGCTGGTGGGATGGAAGACTCATGATCGTGAACGATTTGGTCATTTATTTACTGTGCATGTGGATTGCACTTGTGTCTGTATGCGGGTTGTTGTCCGGCGTAACCCGAGAATATACTGACAAGGAGAAAGTGCACAAGTCCATGCCATGTACTGCTGTGGCACAGAAGGAAGCAAGAGTAACGACATGGATTTTTACGCTGCTTCGTGTGTACTTCTTTGCACCACTGCTACTTGCGGGGGGTCTTCTATGGCTGTGTCTGGTCTGGGTCTCCTGTTTTGCTGCGGCATTGCTGTTGGGTGTGTCGCCGCTGATTTCTACTGTCATGGCGATTGGACTGCTGCGTGGTGTTGTGGCGGTATTCGGAGAGGCAGCTGCTTTACTAGGGTTGGTTGGTGTGTCTTGCCTGTTGATTATGCACTGTATCGGACGGTTGATGGGCATCTGGATGGCGGATGGCAGTGTAACATGGATTGACAAAAAAATGCAGAAATTCAGGTACTCATAAGCTTTGTCAGTATATCTCTGTAACATTTTAGTGCTTCAGAAACGAATCTTCAGGATTGTTGCTCGCAGAACAGTATCTTGCAGTCTGACGAGCGTATAGATTTCTGATAAACAAGGAGTATTTCTAGCTTGCAGTCGAACCAAACTACAAAACACGCGCAATACAATAACTGGTGATTGGAAACCTGTTGTTCCGATTTTCAAATTTTCTTCATAAGGCAGCTGTAAGAGCACTGCGTAGAAATCGACTGTAGTACCATATAACATCACAAGCGGTAGGATGGTGCACAGGACAAACAAATCAAAAGTGGTTGGCTGCTGTACAGGTATAAGTTTGCTGTTGTTTCTTAGATCTCTCAATAAAAATATGGATGCAACCGAAAGCCAGTCTAAAATTTTGTCAATCGACCTCGATACAAGTTCTACGTCCACTCAGGAAAAGGTCAACATCAGCAGTGCAAACTCGACTTAAGTTTTGAAGTTTCTGCTGGACGGTATGGTTGTTTGTGTCATCTCCAGTGCACTATGGCATCTCTACGTCAGCGGCACAACTCATGACCCAGACGACGCTGATCCCTGGATTGTACTTACCAGCGGGAAACTACCACAAGTAAAATAATGACCCTGACTATAAACGATAGCACTGAGAAACGAAATTTGTAATTACAGTGTCTGCTGACAACGATGGCGGCGCTCTTCTATGAACCAATGGAGTCCAACCATACGTGTAACTTTTTGCACCATCCATTCTCCCCAGTTGAGAGCAAAGCAATGGAT
>JAQGAU010004719.1:0-11162 GCA_034698045.1 Paramacrobiotus richtersi | reverse complement strand
ATTTAATGTCATGTATGTTGATGCATGGCACCTGCTGGACCGAAATGGCCAGAGGAATAAAGTTGTTGTTGTTGTTGCGCTTTCCCGTACGGTGCGGTACGTGCCGTGCTGCGTAGCGCGTACACACTGCCCGTAACCTGTTGCATGTCGATCAGCTTTGAAGAAGCCCCTGCAAAATTGCAGTTTTCAGATTTCTTGCTGGCCCTTGCATTTCCTTGTTGTGGTTCCTGATCAGCTCTCCGCTTTGATCCGTAATTCCCTCTCTTTTTATTTGACAATAGGAATTACAGTACGTTTGGCGAGAATCTGTCAGTAATGCAGGACGGAGTTTTGATTTTACGCGGAGGTTTCCTGGCGGCGATGTAGAAGGAGGAAACTGTTGTCCGATTGTTTTTCTTCAGCTAGGCAGCTCCCATCCTGGTATTGGAAAAGGTGCGTCGAAGTGTGCTGTACTCGCCAGTGTGGAGAACTGTCGATCGGGGCCAACTCGTTCGAAACTGGAGCCTGCCCAGATCTGGTAAGTCCACAAATCTGGAGAGACCATTTTCGACACTCCAAGAGAATTTTTACGGGTTTTCAGTTTCTCCGTTGAATTTTCCAAGTTTCATCCGTTTTCGTTTGTACACAGCAGTAAATTAACGTCGCACAAATATCGTGGATAGGCTTGTCCTGCATTTGAAAGACACTCTTGGCGTGGTTTTTTTCTGCAGCGTGTTTGTTTGCGAAATTTGCTCGGAAGGTTTTCCGTGATCAATCTAGAATTGGTTTGTCGAGTTGCAGAGTGTTTTGTTGCTGAATTGCATAGCTGAGTAATAACTGATTTTTTTCTGCGATTTGTTGCCAGATGTCGGTGGAAATTTAGACGAGCCAGAAAATGATCCGTTTGTTGTACTCGGATTACCGCCCGGCCGGGGGCTACCGTCGGCGCGTCTACTGCTGGAATGCGGCCGACGTGCTGCGCGAGGACGGGATGCTGCACCACGGGACGGTGGTGGGCGCGGAGCCCGATGGTCTCCTGGTGGACTTTGGCTGTGCGGGGCAGCGGCGCCAGTTGGTGGAGTACGGCATGGCGTTCAACCCAGGGTGTTTTGACGATGAGCCGCTGAGTGATGCACTACCGGGGAGCGGCGTGGAGGTGCTGCTGCGAGAGGAGCCCGCGGGTCCCTGGGTCTGGCGCCCGGGGACGCTCGTCACTCAGGACATCCCGGAGGCGAATTGGGGCTACCTGGCGCTGGTGGACGTGCAGCTGGCGGGCGTGGGACGCCGAGAAGTGGTCAGGACCGAGCAGGTTCGTCCGCCGCCGTCATCCGCCCAACTGTGCTCCCGTATACTGCGACAGGACGACTTCCAGGTCAGCAGGCTCTCCCCACTGCCGACTGCTATCGCCGCCCTGCTGCCCTCACATTTACCGCCCTGGAAAACCCTCTGTCAACGCCTCTTGGACTATCTGTCGCCCATATCGGTCAGCAGCAACGAGCTCGTCTACTTGCGGCCCTCTCGTAGCCATTATCTGGCCGAATCGAAATCTCTGCTGGTGAGTTACGCGCTTATGGTATTGGTAGGCCAGATGATCAGATCGTACGGTACCATGTTGTTTGACGAAAAACTCAGAAATGAATCGATATATCAATTGAAGCCTTTGTTTTGTCACATCCTTAAATCCTTTCTTTGTACAACTGCATGCTTTTTCTTGTGCAGGACAGGATAATTGGCAATGCGCCAGGATGGATCGCTGAGGGCATCAAGCTGGGAGCAGTGTGGGTGGAGCAGGGATGGCAGTGCTCTGGGTCGTTGGCTGGTGCTTCGCTTATGGTAGGTGTCAGAGCAACACAGAGTTTCGGTATTTCTTATTATCTGGACCTGCTACTCACCGACTAGGGAACTACCACGCGGATTTGACCTGTTGATCCGCGCCGTAGGTGGATGACAGTGAGGAGTGGACCATACAGAACGTAATACGTGATCATCTCGTCGTGGAGATAATGCTGAGTTGTTTGGACACAGTGCAACGTGCGAGTGTGCGACGAGTGTGCCGCCTGTTTGACGAGCTCATCTGCGGAACTCTGTCCACTGACATCTGGCTGACATACCGCGAGTGCGGCCTCGATGCTGGCGGTGACTGCGGTTGCTGCGGGTGCAGCGAGCTGCTTCGATATTACCAACTGGCCGCTCCTCTCTTCAAATGCGTGACACCGCGCACCCGTTGCATTACCCTGACTGGCGCCGGGGAGTCCCAAGAGCAGCGGTATACGGATGGTGGGTGCGTTATGTCGCAGGTGCCGCTGCTGGTGGGGATTTGCCATCAACTGGGACAGTGCACGGTCGGTCAAACCATGCTACTGGTAGCTGGCCAGTGCGAGATGCAGGGCGAAGAGTGGTGCTTCTGGGCGAATGTCAGCGATCTGGCGGCCTCCCTGGCCGGTGGCAGCTGGAAGAAGATGCTGTTGAAGCAGTGCACGATGACTCGCAGTCTGCCGGGGATTGAGATCAGCGGTGCCGTGCGAGTCGCTTCGTTGGCGGAGGATCTCGGTGCGCTGATTGAGCGGCAGCTGCCGGCCGTCGACGTGCAGCTGACGAAGGAGTGGGTAGCCCAGGTGCTACAGGACCAGTTGCCCCATTTCGCAGAGCTTGCAGATGTAACTCATCCGACAGTGCTGCAGTTTGAGTGCGCAGATATAAATTGTGTAAGGTTGTTGTCTGTAGGCCCTGTATGAGTTCGCTACTCAGGATCCGCGAGTGGGTAACGTCTATGCTGGCTACGAGTGGACCGACGAGCAGCTGGACTCCCTGGATTTCGCCCGACTCCCCCGACTGGCCCAGTATGCCATCAGTCGTCATGTTCCGCCGTACAATCTCTTCCAAGGACTCCACGAGGGATTTTAATGGCATTCCACAAACTGCATGTACAGCTTACCGATACATTATGGTATTGTTCACTGCTCTTTGACCAAAGTCTTTTTTTCGGTTGACATAATTTCTCTCGTTTGTAATAAGGCGTTTTGCTCACTGGCCTTTTAGCCCGATAGTTTATGATGAAATGGTTCTGGAATTTTGTGCTTTATTTTATGATCCGTTGGATACTTTTGACAATTGTCTGTCGACATGTGCGTTGTGCTCATTGATCGGTGTTTATAAACATGTTGATTGCTCAGTAGGACGTTTTGACCCAGCATGTAGAAACATTGACTGGCATAGGTAGGCTTGAGATCTGCGCTTCACGTGAGTTTAACAGACTCACACAAACAACAAAACGCAAAAATCGCTTTTCAACTAGTTTTGTTACCTACATTAACTAAAACATGCAAACAAATTAGTAATGAGTTTGAATTGGGGTCGCTAATTCAGTATAGCATGGATTACCGCTGTGCGGGCAGTATTCGATGTAAGAGAGCAGTCGGTGCTCGGATAAAGTTCGATAAACTTGATTCTGGAATCTCTCGTTCGTTCGACCGTTCGTGCTAATTACAATTAGTAATTACATCCCTAATTAAGGGTGACATTTCGATCGATCGTTTTTCTTCGTTAATGTGTAGGGTTAACAGCCGAAATTAAACGAACGCAAAGCCTCGTGGGGCGGCGTGTAGCCAATTCACTAGTAACGGCAGGACAGCATCCTCACCGTTGTAATATCGGCAGGATACAGGTGTGTCCATCCGCAGAAACCGGTTGTGCATTTACCGAGAGCAGTCCAGCAAGTATTCCTTAAATACCACAAATATTATTCTGGTTTGTTATTTTATATAGCGTCTTGCGTTCGCAGTGCGTACCGAGAATCAAATTGCTGTGGACGGAAAGTTCACTACGGATTGTCGCAGTCGAATCCATGGCTGGGCTGATTTGCGGGGTCTTGGATTTACTAACGACTGTCAGATTATTTGCTCAAGATAATGGTACTGTAGTCCATTAATATTGGACAGATGTTTCGACAATTGTGGACAAGAATACCTAGTCAGTCGATGATATGTTTGACAAAACCCTGTGTAACATCATTTCAGCGATCAGATTATGCCCTCTCTTAGACTTTACGCTCGTGACCTATTGTGACAAATCGTATCCAATCCGACAAATGACAATCGTATCCAATTAACATTTCTATAATTTTCGAACATTGAAAAGTGGATCGAACATATTCATTGTTGCTGTTGTACTGCAAAATCAACGTATGCGCAACATATTATGGTAACGAACAATGGACTGCAGCGCATTTGCATTTTGGTACGGAGCTGCGTTGCTTGAGGAGAACACAAGGAAAATTATTATCATCATCTTGTTATATGATTTGGGTCGGTGACTGGGGTGCACTCCACTGCTTGAGGAGTACACAAAGGAAAATTATCATTTTTTCGGTATCTTTGTATACTTCTATGATTTGGGTCTGTGACTGGTACAATCCACTGCACTGAGCACTCGAACTCATACCATAACAAGATCGACAGTTATTCGTTATTTTCCAGAAATTACAAACTGTAACAAACAACCAAATCCACAAGAAAGAGATCACTGTGACTCCTGCGTGATTGCGAGTACATCGCGTTTAAAAGGTCGTAGCAGTTCAACCGAACATCTTCTGTGCGGTAAGTACATCGGACAGCGTAAAAAGTACAGTAAGTATTTAAACCTATCGCAATAGGTTTCCGGCTTCAAGTAGAACGGCAGTCAGCAGACTCAGCACACCAGGTGTGACATCCAACCGACACCAGGTGTCGGTTGGATGGCTTACACAGTGTTGTACTGACTGCAGCCGAGTCACTGACTAGTCGAGTCACTAGTCAGTGACTGTGACTCTGCGTTAATTCGTGCAACTTTATTTTGTGGCATTTTCAGCTTCTGCGATTGAAAGCGAATTGTTAATTTCTGGCATATTATTGAACATTCTTCTCAGAAAGAAAAAGTGTTCCGTAGATCCTCTCACAGTGACGCTCATCATCAAGTAATTAAGAGAATTCCCCTGTCCGTAAAAATTGTTCGCAGCAGCAGCGTTATCAAGTCAAGCTAAGCATCTCAAGAGTCAAGATGGCTGAAAAATCCACAGCGATGGAAATGAAGGACTGGCATTCGAGCAAGCACATTGCCAAGCGAGCTCGTTATCTGCTCGAGCATCCCGACGAGGAGATCCCCAGCGACGTGACGTTTTCGGTTGGCGACGGCAGCAGCGAACCGCAGAAAACATTCAGGTGCCATAAGTAAGTGGTGTCAGCCGTATCAACATGGTCCAGCCATTTTTTTGGAAACATTCTGTATTTCTGAGCAAGTACGAATAGTTCGCTGATGTTGTATCTTCTGTAACTGCCTGCCCCGTTCTGAAGGTTCATTCTTGCGATGGTGAGCTCGATGTTTCAAGCCATGTTCTACGGCTCCTTTCCCGAAACAGAAGACAATACAAGGTTCCCGACGTGACTCCAACAGCGTTCCAGAATATGCTCCGGTGAGGAGGTTGTGTAAGGGAAGAAACGTTCGAAACTTGGAGCTTTCTTATTCAACCATTTGCGATGATAGTTAATTATTTGAAATTATTTGAATAACGAACGTTGTTTGTTTGTAATTGTAACTGCAGCTACGCGTATGGGGACAACGTTGAACTGAATGCTGACTGCATGGAGGATGCGATCGATACCCTGTACTGCGCTAAAAAGTACCTTATCACCAAATTAGAGCGCAGCTGTCGGGATCATATTCAGCTTCACGTTGCTGTACTGCCGCTACTGGGAAATGACCCCTGTGTGATTTTTCAAAAGGTAACTGATCGCCACTTATTATCGTGGACCGCATTTAACCGCTATGGACATACATATCAGTGTTCGGTTAGGCTCTAAATTTCTTTGTGTTACGTGTAGGCACCCCAGATGGACGAGGAGGATCTGGCCGCTTTGGCGCTGGCCGAGATCGCCCTGTACACCCCTGACGTAATCCGAGGAGATGATTTTCTCCGCCTTTCCTTCGATTGTGTGAAGAGAATTGTGGACTACGCCCATCTGAATGCTGATGAGACGGACATCTACCAGGCTGTCCGTCGGTACAAACCTGATCGGCTACATATTCGTTCTTACGGCAGCTCTAAAACCTATTTTTCAGATGGATGGAACATAACGTCGGGCCTGTAACCGGAAGTGCCCTGCGGGAGGCATTCGGCTCGCTACTGTACTCGATCCGCTTTCCTTTGTTCAGCGCCGCCGCGCTAGCCGATGGACCTGTCATTTAGTGCGATTAATTGTTCCTTAATCCCGATTAATTTTTTCTATGTCATTCGGGCTGACGTAAGTGAGTTAGAACCTATTATGACCGAAAATAATTACCCTGCCATAAGTTGAGCACTGTGAAAGTGTGAGTAAATCGGATCGCAGTAAGGATTCGGCACAAGACCATGTGAGTCTGTGACAGATCTCTTGTTTCATTGTAGGACGGCGTACTGACTGCCGAAGAATCCAGCAGTGTTTTCCAGTTCCTTTTTGCCCAGGTCAAACCCAAGCTCCCCTTTCTCACAGCCCCACGCACTCCCTTGGCGACTCCCTTGATCTGCTCTTTCGAGCTAGTGACTGTGCCGGCCAGCGCTCGACTTGAGGGACTTATTCCGAATCCGCTGGTGTTGTTTGCCTGTGCGGATTTAACGCCGCAGTGTTGCGCGTTTCTGGAGCAGCTGGTTAAGGACAACCTGCACATCCGAATCGCGTCCTACGACAACGAATATCCGGGCAAGACGGTGCCGCTCCCTGCAGCTGTAATGGAAGAGCGCAGTATCCTGTCGCATTCCGTCAAGTGCGCCTGCTGGTTTGAATGAGACATGGGCGGGGACGTTGCCTGTAATATTCACATCGGCATCGGGAGGAAGCCTCGTCGTTGTCACAGTGCCGTCTTCGGTTTCGTTCTGGGCTATATGGATGGGCTACGGTGGCGTTCAACTCGTGGGATGATAAGCGTATTCAGGGTGTTGCCAACTTCCAGTTCCACGTTGTTTGAATATTTTCAAGCTTTTGTCGAACGGTAGTTTCATGTACGTCTGCACAACATCTGACTACCTTTTTCGCATCGCGGGCTATTCCTGTTGGTATATTTTTGCATATTTTCGCCATATTCTCCAAAAGTATGAATCCTTCTTACTTACACACGGATTCCGATCATTCCGATGTACGGTTAAATTGTATGATTATGTAGCGTATTGGTCAGGGGAATAATTAATTTTGCTATGCCAGTACATGCGAGTATACACAAAAATCTCCGCATTTCTTCTTCGTCGTGCAAGCTGAATTTGTATGCTACAAATGGAATCTTTTTTTACGTACAGATACATTTTAAATCGATTTACGCGAAATCTTGCGCTATGGTTCTGCTGGGCTTAATAGGTTATCATCTATCAGACGGATGGAATTATTGGCATTCACTACACAGCTGCTTCCGCGAATTTACCGTGTATACTACCACTGGCTATCGTTTAGCTACCAGTAACTGAAAACAGGTTCAAGTTCTCAAAATATCGCATTTTACAGAAAAACGCCATCTCTGTTTGAAGTTTAATTGTATGCATCAATCATGAGTCTGTTGGTGGCACTGACGTTTTCCTTCTGCGGTCTTTGAGTTTGTGCCATGTTCCGTTGCTGTTTTATTTTAAAAATAATAATCCACCCGTGAAAGCAGTACGTATTCTTGCGCTCACGATGGACTGTCACATCAGGTGCGATTCTGCTGATACCACATTTGAAAAGCACAGTACGAAGGATATGATTGCTCAAAAAGTTGTGTTAGAGTTGAACGCCACAACGTTACGCCAAAACACACAGTTTTAATTGCTTCTGCACTTATGAGTCACTTATGAGCGATGGTAACACATACAGTAATATTGGTCATATTTTATGTAAATTTATGTAACAGGCAATACAGGTGTCACGTATTTAATATGTAAGGTATATCTGTGTATTCTGGAAAACAGAGAAGCTCAGGCGTTCGTAACCGAACCCCAAAATGCAGAATAATCCTTTTACGACGCATTGTTACGAATTCCGTATGGGTGTCACAAACAAGTTGGAGCCCCAGTAGTCATTGCACCGCAGGGGCGAATTGTTGTCGAGTACCGTGTGCCATGTAGTGGAAAAGACCAAGGATCAATCCACTTCAGAATTAAAACGAGTCAGGCGGCGAACACAGTTTATGTAGAATCGACAACGGTCTGCATTTCTCAGAGCGATTCCTAGACTTACTATGCCATGTAAGCGAATTTACCGCCACACTCTCTGGGAGGTTCTAAGAAGACATAGTTGTGAAGTGGCCTCATTCTGTATAAAAATGGTGGACCGGAATGTCACCGGATACCAACATTCAGACATATTTTCAGTACCAAAAGGCACAGTTTCCCAAACTACCGGTAGCGTGAACTCCTCGTGGTACAATGCACGCCACAATTGCCGTTCTGATCCTTGGCTTCCTCGCTGTACGCGCAGTACCCGTAAGTGTCCAATGTCCGCGTTAAAACTGTCATAGTTCACAAATGCAAGAGATGTACTCTATGAACACGTTCCTATGCTCCGTAATAATAATGCTCGGATAGCCTCATTTTTATTTAACAAGTCTTTTTCGCTACCGTAGCTGGACAAACCAATACCAGCTGAATCGAACGGCGACAAATCGGCAAGGAAAGGTAAGCGGAATGCGCTTAGTGTTCACCGAAGCCATTGACGGCTGTGAATTCTTGCTACCGAAATTTTTGTCGTTTTCATGACTTTTCCTTCATTACTTCCTCCTCATAGTATTTTTAGTAAATAATCATTGCAGTTCTCTGTAATGTGATTACTGTATGTTACTCTTTAATAGTGGATATCAACGGAAAATCCGTAAACAATAACGGCACCCAAGGCTTTCAAGAGAAAATCAATAGCGAACCAATCGCAGAGATACAGAACATCACTGAGCTGAGTACAATAGCCCATGTTACCGATGGTGGACAGGTACTAATCCGGGCATCCCCAAATAACGGTACTTTGATTGGAAAAAGCGGCCGTTCAGCGAAACAGAACCGTAGAGTAAGTAGCTCGCTTTTAACCCACATATACACAAATACTTGCACTACATTCCATAGAGGGTATTCACACAAAATCAAAGCTTTTGACGCCTTTTGTGTTAATTTTAATTTGCTGTATTGGAAGATTTTAGTTCTGCCTGACGTGCTGGGAGAATTATCTTATTATTGCAAGTTCATCGGCGCTCAAGCTTTCGATAGCTACGTACCTAGCTCATTTACATTTCAACACACTTACAGTATACTGCGATTACTGTCCGCTCTAATGAATTAGTTAGTTAAACGCTCTTCTGCAAAAGATATGGTCGAAATAAAACTAATCTTGGGGAGTAGTTATTCGCAAATTTTCCGAATTAACACCGATGTGTCGATTCGAACTTAGTGTGAAGGTAGACCTGTAGTGACCCTTTTAAAATAACTGCCGTAATTAATAAAATTCTCCTCTGTTTAGTCTTCAATAGCTCAGTGTTGGGGTCATCTTTTTCTTTTTCAATGCCTAAAAGAACAGTCCGGACGTTAACAGCCCAGCCTGATTCAAAGCGGATACCCAAACAAGAGGACCTCAAAGAGAATTTTAGTGAAAGTCGCATTCTATGGCTATTTCGCCTTGGTATTGCTGATACAATTCTTTTCGGTTGTTATGTCAACTGCATAGTCGATCTGCGTCATCTGAAGATATTTGACTCTTTGTTCAAGATTAAAAAATTATCAAGATTAAGAAATGTTTAGCCAAATAGCAAGTTCCTCGTGTAGTCCTTTAGCATCAGTGACGGTTGGTGGGTTAAGTACTTTGGCTATACTTGGCAGACAGGGTCAATTCTGCCAGTCACACTACTTGCAGGCATCTCAGCGCCACCGGGGCCGCTACCCCTTATGTTAAGTTCCATGTAGACTTCGCAGTTCCATACTGTTTTTTCGATGATTCTGTTGTGGTTTTTGTACTTTTGCTGATACGGAAGAAAGACATATGTTTATTCTGCTTACGTATCTTACTTGTCTTATTTTACTAACCTTACTTAAGGTTTACAATTAAAACCATAAGTCGATTTTCTGTTACAATTCGGTTTTCTGATATGCGACGAAGCGCAACATTGTGCATCTACACAACATGCAATGTAAGAACGTGCTGACGGGACTGCTGCAGTATGGTGGCCAACCACCATATCCAGCCGGAGACCAACCACCGGCTAAGTAGCCAGCCAGCCATAGCCAGTGTTTAGTATTACCCCTCGGTTTACCCAAGTTTGTTTGCCTTATGAATATGTTTTTTTCCACCATTCGAAACGTTCCAGTAAATAATGCGCTCCTTTTTACATACCACACAAGCTTTAACACCCGATTTCGCACATCTCCGGTTTCAGGAAAGCAGAACACACAAGAAGCGCATACAGTATACTATGAAGATTAATTTCTGTTTTGTTCGCGCCGCATGAAACGTCGAACTTCTTGGGAAATCTTGCACTGCGGCATTCTCATTTCGGGGATGGCAGTTATGGAGATCTCAACAGACGGTCAAAAATTGAGCGCTCCCATGAATTATTATGATGTAAATGCCGCTTCTAGTTGTGCTAGTGAAATGACTTCCGGACAACGGCGCCCGTACTCTAATTGCAACTGTGATGTGGCCTGCCGCATTTGGCATGAATGACATCTGCTGATCCGTGGTCGCTGATTTTGTATGGCTGTCGCAACAACCACTTGTGCATATCGCGGAGAATGTGCCGGCACTTGATGGTGTGATCGCTGAGCATTTCAGCTGTAAGGGCGTCGGATAAGTCAAAATTCGTATCGGAAATTGTTAGGTTTCCTCTGGTGCAACGTATAATAATGGATTCTGACGGCTCCACACACTGCGAGACAACCGTGGGGCAAACAGTGCTAACAACTTCGGTGATACTGCTTGTAATGGTGTGCATCGCCATGGTACTGGTAGGGGTCGTACTAAAACCTGGGTTTGGTAGCTGGTAATGGTACTGGTAGTCTGGTATCTGGTATGGTACCGGTAATGGGAAGTAGACCGAACTGGTTTCTGGTATTCTGGGATCTGGACTTGGTGTCGAAACTGGTATCTGGTATAGTCGAGTCTTGACATCCTGCTAGAAGCAACTTCCATATTCCCATCTTCATGAAGGCAGCTCATTTGAAAAATCATTTCTAC
>JAQGAU010004718.1:0-11165 GCA_034698045.1 Paramacrobiotus richtersi | reverse complement strand
TCAAAAATTTCATGGTTCAACTGCATCTGCAAAATGGTGACGAACGAGGTCTTCTTCTGTTCACCGTATGCAGTTTTTCACAGGAATATGTCTTTCCGAACAGGTAACAAATCAAAACATCACGGGACCACTTGCAGAGCGACCGTACCGTGCATTTCGCTTGCATATGTCTTCGAATACCATGACAGATCTGAAAAGCAGTTAAAATCAACCAACCCGCCTAAAACATTCAGCCACAAGAAATGAGCACTCGAGAGCCACAACACCACTCAATTCTCCATCGAGATGTCGTCCAAAAACTGCGAATCCCGTAGATAGTCAACACAAACTGTGATCTCTTTTGTCTATGACTCCAGAAAGCATTTTGACGGCGCCGGAGCATTCCGTCAATTTCCCTGACCGTAGATATGCGTTCCTTGGTACTACTCACAGTCAGTAGTACCAAGTTGGTACTGTAGATCGAACAATGGCATCATGCAGTAACAGGAATATGAGCAAATTCTCGTGGTATTCCGATCGCAGTTCCTAACGATTATCGTGTCGGTGTCTTCGCTTTAAACGACCCGGTCGTCGTCGTTGATGAATTCTGAGGTCAAGATTGCCAGAACGATACCGATTTGATCCTTCTCCACAAGATGATCGATAATTATATGAACTGCATGGTTTGGACTTTGGAGTACAAGGTTGACTTGTCAGGCAAAATGTCTGAGACGATTCGCCATCGCTGTGCGAATCCAAACACACAAAAGTCGATTTTCCATTTTCCACATACAAAAATTTCCATTTCCGGTTACAAAATTTTCATCCACACAAGTCACGCACGAAACTTTACCGATAGATTGGTCGTTTCTAAAATTCGAGAGGCTAGTTTGAATGCTGCCATGCCATAAAAATGTCCGAGGTCACTTCATCTTCCATTAGATCCAACACCGAATTCAACAGTCTGGCATGTGAAAGCTAATATCACAATCCGTACGAGTACAGTCGCTCAGAACATCTGTCATAAAGTCTATCATAACAGTGTTCGTATGTCCGGTGAATGGCTTTGGGATCAAATTCAACGGTTCCAATGGAAAAATACCGTTTTCCGCGCATTTTGCCAACATCAGAACTTCCGTGCTAGGCTTCGGTTGCCTAAGATCGAGCCACCACTACATATCAGCTACTGGATGATACATGCTTTCTAGAAAAAGGTCAAGGATACTGCGAACGCCGTTTTGGATGTTTGGAGTGCAAAATGTGGCTGAGTGGACACTAAACAAGGAATTCACGAAAATACCAGTACTCGAAAGATTTCGGCACGTTCTGTCATCGCAGCTCACAAGCAAAGACCGGACGCATGGGAAAAACTCTCCGGAATGTCTTCACTGGTGTGGTTACAGCACTGCAGCGTCCAAAAACAGTGCCGCTGCAAAGTACGCCTGGCTACTCTGCGATACATGCCGATCAGAAGTCGCTCCACAAAATCAGATTTCAATAGTTTCAATCCAGCGTTCAACGGCGTAGACTAGAAGAGTTCCTTGATGTTCATATATTGTTCTTCTACCAACTTTAGAATTTTACGGTACTGAATACTGCCATACCTACGTACATAAAGTGAGTAAATATTTCATACTATTCCAGGTTTATTATACCACACTATTAAGTCTTACTTCTATTGGCAGTGTAATGAGGGTCACTGAGGGATTCCTCGAAAAATGAGTAAGTAGCAACAGTAAACTGATGTGAATATTCCAGCTTATTAGGTAGAGGTAATAAAGCTCCCTGATTCCATAGTTTCAAGTAACATCGACAGCAGCGAATATGTAAGGTTACAAGGTCAGTTCTGTCGACTCCCGCGACAGTCTGGTCGAACGGCACACCCCATGGAGGCCGCAGTTGAACTGCATCAGGGCAAGCAACCATCGCCGTGCAGGTGCGGACTCCTTTAACGCTGATGGAGAATTAAAAATCACAGAAAATTCGAAATTAGTGTCGCTGAATTCAGTGTGTTGTCTGGAATTCACAGAACTGCATGCCACTTCTGAATTTCTCAGCTTTAATGCTCAGTACTAGAATCTTAGCACGTAGTAAGATGTATATATACGGGGATGACAACCAAAAACGCGTGAATACATGGAACGCAGTCGATGTACGAAACACGGACGGAGTACTCCAGCATGGCAAAGTGATTAATATCGACGAGGGAGGTCTCATTGTCGACTTCGACTGTCCCAACCAACGCTCCGAATTTGTTGCATACGGGGAGATCTTCGACGGCTCCTCATTGTCAGATCCTTGGAGACGGTCACATTGGCCTTTCCCCGATGAGGAAGCAGCGAAAACTGGTGCTATTGAGGTTCTAATCCGCATTCGTCCAGATCACCCCTGGACATGGCTGCCGGGGAAACTCGTGGATCGCGCCTTTTCTGCTCATCTACCATGCGCATTAGTCGAATTGCAGTTGGGGGACGCGATCGTCAGGGAGCTGGTTTTTGACTCGCAGATCCGGCTTCCCCAATCGGATACGGCCCTGCGAAGGAAAGCCATGGGGAAAAAACGGTTTGTGACGAGATCGTGCATGCTTCCCAAGGATTATTGGACGTGCGTGGCGTCTGCCACTTTCAAGAACGATTTCGAAAGTCGACACGAAGTTGTGTGTCTCTCCGTACTCAGCGACAGAGTGGTATATCTGCAAAAGCTCTACAGAACGCCTGTTATGCCTGAAGAGCTGGTAAGTAAATTTTCCGGATCAGACAATATAACACTTAATGTAAGTGGCTGTTATTAACAGTTCCCCTTAGCAGTATCGCTCGTGATCGTAAATGAGTCTTTCTGGCCATGTACTGATTATACTCGCAGATTCGATATTGTTTTATGATGCAGAGACCAGCTGTAGTTTGGCTTAAATAAGTATAATTAATTAATTATCATGGAAATTAGTCCACTTACAGGATAGAAAAATTTCCTCTCGATGTTCTCCATCTCGTAGGAACTTGTGTGCAAATCCAGCAACAGCCAGGAAAATCCTGTTTACGAGACATGCTCAGCACTTTCCGACGAGGAAGGTGTTTCTGGTGAAATTGTGTCGTCTGCAAAGCGTGCAAGGAAGGGCCGAACGTACAAAATTTCCCGGAAAATACCGGTTCCAGTGGAAATTCTTGTCGAGATCTTTCAGCACCTGGACTCAGTTAGCCGTGTACGATGTCGCCGCACTTGCAAACTGTGGAATAAAGCTCTCTCATTCCATGGAGTTTTTAGAGAAATCCGTGTGTCTTTGAAGCGTCACAGTTTCTCCCAATTACCGGAGTGCGACTGGAGTCAGTTTTTCGTGACTGCCGGTTGTCTGCTCAAGTGCGTCAACAAGTTCACCGAACGAGTGGTCATCACGGATCTGAACGAGGATGATACCCTCGACTTGCTGCGGCTGATTAAGAATACACTCAAGGGTTCGCACATTAAACAGCTCGTCTTCTGTCGCTCGACTTTTACCGTGGAAAGGGGTCGAGATTTTCAAGACGGTCTGGAAACGGTAGCGGGGTGCTGTACCTCCTTTGATGTCTTAATTTGGAAAGACTGCAAGTTGTTGGGCGATGAGTTATCCGTATCGATCCCACTTGGATCGGGCAATCTCAATTCAGCGGACACTGTTACCCAGATGTGAGATCTGTTAGAAAGACACATTAATTCGGGGGAAATTGATTCGGAGGAGATTGCGCAGTGGCTGTGGATCCGCTCCAAAGAGCCGTCTCATAGCGGTGATATACCTTTCGTAAGGGAATTACAGTGCCCTTTTAGCGTTTTTGTTCGACATTTGCTGTTTTCTTTTTTAGGTCATAAATTGGTATCAGTCCTGTGATCCACGAGCAACTACGCATTATCGCGGTCGTCGATGGACGGAGGCGGAAGTGGCTCGTCTGGATGTGGCACAGTTGAGAAAGGTGACGCTGTGTGCTCTTAACAGGCTCAAGAACAAGGACGACGAAATCTAATCGGAGTTTGATTTTGCTGATGTATGTTGTTCGAAGATTGTGGGGACCAGTCACTAACTAATCAGCCATCACAAAAAGAAGTTCGCTACTCTGGACATATTAAATATTTCGCGTTTGTTTCTTTCCAGCCGCTAAAATTCTAAATGAATGGATAAGTTATCCAATATCATTGATAGGCTTTAATAGTCCTCATTTTGTGTTTCAGTCCAGTTTCTTACTTGAACATTTACGTCAGCTGTTCCATTTGAATAAAAAACTGTAAAGAACTAATTTCACGAAAAATCAACAAATCAAAACGTTAGGCAACGACTGAGCAATGCGTTTCGCTTACACAGTCCTTCCAATACTGATACATTACAAGGGAGTTACAGTCAACACCAATCCGCTTAAAACAATCGGTAACAAAGACTGAGCAAACAAGACGGAGCACCATACGATTATCCATCGAAACGTCATACAAAAACTTCGAATCACATAGATGATCAACACAAACTGTCATCTCACGTGCCAGTGACTCTAGAAAGCGTCTGACGGCGTCTGAGCATTCCCTGACCGCAAGTTCCTCGGTAAACCGAACAATCGCATCATGCAGCATTAGTGCAGCAAACGGAAGATGAGCAGCCGATTGTTTCATGCGGGTTGGTGTTAATTTTAACTACTTTTCAAATGTTTCGGTATTCGAAGAAATTCGTAAGCGAAATGCACGGTTCAGTTGCTAAGCAAGTGGTCGCTTGATGTTTCGATTTGCTACCTGTTCGTAAAACGTATATTTATGTGGTACTCCCGTACAGAAACAAATGTACAGACGACAACGAAGTCACCAAAGAATTCAATGATTTACAGATGAAATATAATCAAATAGTATTTTAAAGCAGAATTATGGAAAAACTCAGAATATAAATAAATGCGGATAACTAATAAAATAAAACAAAACTTGAAACTCAGCACGAAAATTCTATCTGCATATGTTGAGTCAACACAAACAAACTCGAAATTCGACGAAACTTAGTGCTTATTCTTCTTCATGAGCGTGTTGAGAGCACACAGGGTCACTTTTGACAGCTTTTCCACATCCAAACTCGCCATTTTTTCCTCAGTCCACTCACGATCGCGATAATGCGTAGTTCTCCGTGGATCAAAACGCTGATACCAATTCAGAACCTAAGAAAGAAACAATAAAACGTATTGTACACAAAAATCTTTCCACGCAACTGCACAAAAGAGTGGTTCCGTACACGAGGAATCTCGCCACTAAGGTAAGATGGCTTGTGGGAATGAATCCACTGTGCAATCTCTGTCGACTCAGAATCCAACGGACGCATATTCATTTCCAACAGATTCCACATTTGGACAATAGTGCCGGCCAAATTGAGACTGACTGATCCAAGCGGAATGACAGACAACGTTGTTACGTCCTTGTTCATCCAACTATCCAAAGAACTAAACACAGTACAGTTCTTCCAAACCAGCCGGTCAAACGATGTGCAACACTCAGCTACCGTGTTTAGAGCGTCGGCCAGATGCTCGTCTGAGCCAACACCGAAAGTTAAGTTGCAGAAGCTCAGCTGTCGAATGCGAGCACCCTTTAGCGTTTGCTGGATCAGCTCCAGGATGTGACGAATATTGTCCTCATGTACATATGTAACGACAACTCTATCGGTGAATTCGTGAACGCACTTCAGGAGGCAAGCGGTAGACGCGTACATCCAGCTGAAATCGTTTAATGGAAAAGTGTCATCATCCTCAAATGACACGCGGACTTCTCTGAAAAGTCCGTCGGATTTGAGAATGGAATTCCAGATTATGCAAGTCCGACGGCATCGCACACGGGTGATTGTGTCCAAATACTGAAAGATCTCGACAAGAAGTTCCACCGGAAATGACATAATTTGCGGCCTTTCGCGAATTCGACGCTTTTTCCCGGGTACATTTGATCGACACATGCTCTCCTCCTCAGTCAGCTTTGAACTTTTATCGGCAACATCCATTTCCTCGCTTTCGGTGCATTTTCTCTTCACTGAATCTCGTGTGTAAATTGGCAGCAGTGTCTCCTACAGGTGAGAAAACAAACAACATATGAATGATATGATGATATATATGCGGTAAACAAAAAAATTTCCAATTGAATGAATTCAATTGCACGGTTCTATAACTAGTTTGTCTCATTGCGATTTCTAACTCACCAGCTCATCAGGGTTCATGTGCCTGCCGTCTCGCCGTTGCAAGTAAACTATTCTTTCACTCAGTACGGATAAATACAACATATTGTATTCTCGCTCCAAGCGCTCTTTGAAAGCGCTAGACGATTCCTTCGTCACGGAGGACCAGTAATCCTTAGGCAGCAGGCACGATCTTGTCACGAAATACTCCTTTCCAATAGCTTTCTTTTCCAGGTCCGCGGCCGACAAAGGGCGCCGAACCTGCGAGTCCAAAACCAGTTCCCTAATCATGTCGTTCCCTATCTGGACTTCCACGAATGTGCAGGGGAGATCAGCAGGAAAGTAGCGCTGCAGGACTTTCCCCGGGAGCCAGGTCCATGGGCGATCAGGCTGAACGCGAATCAGCACTTGAATGATATCATTGTTGGCCAATCTCGCATCAGGATTGGGCCAATATGGTCTCCAGTCGGACTCAACAATCCCGTAGATTTTTCCATATTCAACCAAGCTAGAACGTTGGTGCGGGCAATCGAAATCAATAATGAGACCTCCCTCGACGATGTTAATCACTTTGCCACGTTGGAGGAATCCGTCTTTGTCTGGCACTTGTACTGCATTCCATGCATGTTTATCATCGTCATAAATGTACATCTTGCTCGAGGGCAAGGTAGCCAATGGCCAGATAATCGAAAAATGATTTGAAAACTTCGCAACTGGTTTACAGCGAACGAAACTTAAGAAACCCAAGAAACTGGTAACATTCGAAACGACGAAACTGGTTCAACTGTCTGGCAGCAGAATGCTATCAGATCTGATTCTGTCAGATAGCGTAGGCAAGTTTTATCCATGCTCGCCCGTTACTTGGACGCGCCCTGAGCGGGTGCCATACATGCAAAGTAGGCATCTTGAGCGGGAGCCGTGGCGACAACTCATTTCCGGTTAAACGCGTTAATCTACCAGTGGCAGTGATACATGTTACAGTGATACAGTAATGAATTTTGAAATTTTTGAAATTTATTTTAAAATTTCACAGCCAACCGTTCTGGCTGAATGTGGTTCAGAATATCATCACCTTTATGCGCATTTATTAATGTATCGTCCAAAAAAATCGGATGGAAACGTGGATTTAGCAGCGGCATCTCTGATTAAACTTTTTGACCGTATTGCAGAACAACGGCTTATTGCGCGCACAAACGAACAATGGAGATCCAGCTTTCCACTTTCCAAACCATTGTATGGGTATTACCTGTTGTCTATATCCGTCCAGTGGAAACATCAACTGCACAACCATCGTTTTAACATGATATTCCCCCTAATAATCGAGGAGAATTAATAATTCTTTGCCAGCTGTAAAGGAGCCCGCTGTTGCAGGCGGCGGTTTCTCTGCTAGCCTTCAAGAAGTTCAACTGTTACCTCCGTGGGGTGTGGCGTTCGACTAGAGTCACTAGACTGCTGCGAGACCTTGTAATCTTGCGGTGACGAATGCGGTCTAGTTTTTTCGAAATAAATTAAAAGTAATTAAAACTGGTTTATAAATAGTTATGCCACAGTTTCTGCTTGCTTCCATATTGTTCCGTTCGAAGCGTTTTGTGATGACTACTGGCATCTTTTTTTGCGGAGAATCATAGACAGCTAATTTTACCAACAATTAGCAAATCAAAACCGTCAAACACCGGTTGACGAGACAACTCAACAGCGCGTTTCGCTTACACAGTCCTTCCAATACTGACACATCTACAAAGGAGTTACAATCAACACCAATCCGCTTAAAACAATCGCCAACAAAGATTGAGCAAACAAGACGGAACACCATCCGATTGTCCATCGAAACGTCATCCAGAAACTTCGAATCACGTAGATAATCAACACAAACTGTCATCTCGCGTGCCAATGACTCTAGAAAGCGTTTAACGGCGCTGGAACATTCCTTGACTGCAGGTTCACGTTCCTTGGTCGATCGGACAACGGCATCATGCAGTAAACGGAAGATGAGCAAATTCTCGTGGTATTCATGCCGATCGCAGTTCTCGAAGATGGTTGTGTCGGTGTCCTCGCTCTGGACGACCCGGTCGTCATCGTTGATAAATTCTGAGGTTAAACTTGCTAGAACAATACCGATCTGGTCCTTTTCTAAGGCAACCTCCACAAGATGATTGATAACTGTGTGCACCGCATGATTCGGAGTACAAGGCTGCTTCGTCAGACCAAAATCATGAAGACGATTCGCCATCGTTGTACGAATCTAACAACATAGGAACTCAATTCAAAACAAAACAAAAACATGAAAAATAGGCTATGCATTCTGCATATGAAGTTGACAAGGTTACAAACTGTTAAAACCAGTATTTGCCCCATAGACATCACAAACTGTACACAGAATCTGCACTTCGTTTGCTAATCCTGGAAATCTACTGACTAACGTCTTAAATAACGTTATCTAAACGAACGCCACTTCACATGCGTTAAATATGTAAAATACACGATTTAAACCTCGTAAGTAACCGACATTTCTGCTCACCTTCATATCGTCATCCCGTAATAACTTCAACACAAGAATCCAGTTTCGACAAGAAATAAGGGCATTCTCATCCAATAACAAACGTGGGAACCCTACCGCACATGTTCGCTTCAAATCTCCATTTCCGGTGAGGAATCTTTCATCCACACAAGTCAACCACCGATCATACAACTTTTCCGATAGATTGGTAGTTTCTAAGATCCGGGAGGCTAGTTTGAATGCTGCCACCAGAATCTCCGCGTTCACTTCCCGTTCCATGAGATCCAGTGCGGAATCCAACAGTCTGGTACGCAACCTAATATCACAATCTGTAAAGGCGCTCAGAACGGCTGTCGTGAAGGCCATCGAGTCAATGATAGTGTTCGGATGTCCGGCGAATCGTTCTGAGATAAATTTCAATGGTTGCAGTGGAAATATACCGTTCTGCGCACATTTTGCCAGCAGGATAACTTTCAATGAAACTTCCCCCGTGACCGTTGGATCAGTTGCGGGAAGATACCTTCTGTCCAGAAAACGATAAAGGATACTACGAACGCCATCTTGGATGTCTGGGCTGCGAAATGTGGCCGACAGGACGCTGAAGAGGGAGTTGACGAAAACACTGAATCCCGGACGAAATATGTCGTCATGTTTATCAATCGGAAGCGTCGAACGCAAACAGCAGAGGAACTCATGGATACAGTTGACGGACACGTCGTCGCTGTTGTGGATAAACAGCACAGCAACATCTAAAAACAGTGCAACTGAAAAGTGCGTCAATCCACTCTGGTTCAAATCAATTAACAATCGCTCCACAAGATCTTTGAGATCGGCATTCAATGGTCTGAATCCAGCGTTTAACGGCATAGACGAGAATAGTTCCTTCAATATCAACAGCAACCCATGTTTCTCATTGTCATCCTT
The DNA here is from genome assembly GCA_034698045.1 of Paramacrobiotus richtersi. Lineage (NCBI taxonomy): Eukaryota > Metazoa > Tardigrada > Eutardigrada > Parachela > Macrobiotidae > Paramacrobiotus > Paramacrobiotus richtersi. Next base: position 1,614 of record JAQGAU010004718.1, on the reverse strand, counting down.
AGCGTACACATTCGCTTGTGTAGATCTGACATCATCGAGTGTAAAAAGTTGAGATAAAATCTCCAGTCCGAACAACCCAACGATCGCACGCGCCGCTACCTCCCGTACCCGAAAATCCATCGATCCAACCATCTTACACATGGGCTCCATTAGTTCCTTGAAATAAACCGGGTCATCCGCGTTTCCATACAATTTAGACAGAATCAGCACAACGGAAAATATATCACCCCTTCCGAAATCCTCATCACCAACTTTTCGTAAAGCTTTCACGGCATAATCAAACACTTCAGGGTACAATCCAAAAAATTCACCGGCGGATAGACAAGATTCACGAAACTGCAGTTCCTCAACGGGTTTCTTCACTCCGGGACCAAAAACATGCTGCACCAGTCCGGTGAAGAGACAGGCGGAGGAATTCCGAATCGACCAAATCTTGGACGACATTCCTTGACAGGATAGGACAAACCCGCGTCCGACATACTTTCCACTTAACTCGTTCATTCCGCTCTCTCGAAACACGGCTTCCAAGACGTTAATACATCGTACACGACTGTTTTCATCGATATTTCGATCACCTGCAGCAGAAACCATGGAAAATAGGATCTCGATGCTTCTCGCGAAGCTTTCTTCTCCCGTTTCTGTCCGACACAGCGAACTGTACAATATACACCACAGTCGCGGGATTCCGGCGCTTTTCCGGGTGTTCTCTGCTCTCAAGGGTGAAGACCATTCTCCGGTGACCTCCTGGATGATCTCGTTCAGACTGGACAGAATGACGGCTTTTCCGGCTTCCCCGTGCTTTTCCAGGAGGAAATGGGCTAGTTTTTGGATTTGTTCGGCCATGGTTTCGAAAGTGCCGGTATGGCGAGTGATGAAGAGCTGGGAGATGTTCCAGAGGAAGACTTCTTTGATGGTGGTGATGGAGGCGGGTGGGACGAACTTTCCGATCGTCAGTTCGGTTAACAACAGGGAAACTTCACGGATGCAGCGCCAACAGCAGACGACGAGCATCTGAGCGGTAGTCGCTTCGTTATCTGCAGAAAGCCATTCGAAATTGTTAAAAAATAAACAATAAATAAGAAGCTAAAGAGTAAATTAGTAAAAATAAAAAGTTTTTCCATTTTTATTGTAATATTTTTTTAACGTTTTTATTTATTTTTAGAAAACTTTTTTTGATTTTCGCCTTTATAGTCTTCTATTTATTTTACCATAATATTAATTTTTGCATTTAAGAAGATAAAAATAAACAGAAAATTAAAGAATAAATTAACACACACATTTATACAAAAATAAATAAAAAAAATGAATATTGTAATAAAATAAAAAAAAGGACAAAATGCACAAAACAGTACCATTAAGCCAAAGTATTATTTAAAATGAACAAAAATTTTATGAAAAATACGTAATTGGCGTTTAGGGGAATAACGAAAAACGCAAAAAAAAAACCAGAAACAATATGACGAAAACAACACATAAAATATCGTTTAAATTTACCATACCCTCCGTCACAGCGCTGCGGTCCATCGACAACTCCTGATTATGATCCGCAAACACCCCATTGACAAACTCCGCAATCCTCCAGCAAACCCCCCTCGCCCGCTCCCCTCCCTCCCC
>JAQGAU010004717.1:0-11166 GCA_034698045.1 Paramacrobiotus richtersi | reverse complement strand
TCTAAAATAGCTTTCCTGATTCTGACCCAGAACGAGATTTTTGCATTTTAAAATACGCTTACAGTGAATTTTTGAATCTTTCAACTGCTCATAACTTTCGTTATTACTGAGGGATCTTGCTCATCTTGTGTCAGAACGTGACAAATCTTATCCTCTTTCTTTTGATACCTCATACGACAAGTTTTATGGAGTTTGAAGAGCACAGTAGAGTTAAGACTTTTTGAATAGGGGGATACAATGCACCTGTTTTTTGCTGCCGTTGGGTGAAAGGGGCAGAGAGAGTACTGGTAATACAATAGAGCAACCAGTTCTATACCGGATCCACATAACCACATAAGCAATAAGTGCGCGAGGTGAAAGAAACAGTTGAAACTCGGAACCCACCAAAACTGCTGCTTACATCACTGCCTGTTCCCTTAACCAAAGCCTACTATTGCAACAATTCTTTTCCCAATTCTGTGAGTGCAAACGTGTGCGCTAAAGAAAAAGTCATTAAATTCAGCAAATGGAATACAGGAATATCGATCCACAGACTGAATTAAAAGCGAAGTCTATATGAGGTCAAATTGTGCCGGCTGGATCTCAAAATAAACCGTGATGACGTTTCTGTGGACAACCTGGTTGTGTGCTCTTGATTAGCCATTTTTCTTTGTTAGCTGACATCTTTATTTTTCTGATCTCATATAAACCATCCAGCTTCAGCGAACAACAAACAAACGAGACAAACCTGAACATATCCTAACTTAGAGTAACTCCGGCGGCGCTATAATACGGAGTCAGTCTGCTAAAAGATCAGTATACAGAGTTCATGTGACCTAACCTGAGCGAACAAACGAAGAAAATGTACGAAACCATTTAAGCCCTCTGCTTCGTGAGGAGCAATAGAGGTCCACTCTTAAACATCAGAGAAGCGAAAACAATCACGTCGCGCGACGAACTTTCGTGCCTTTGATCTGCGCTGATCCGCACGCGCAGCCGATCAGTCATTTTGCCGAAGATCAGCTTTTCTATAGATGAGTCACAGCGCATTCTGTCTACACCGGTAACTAATAAGTCTCGGTAAAGTTTTACACCTGAACTCTAGAATTTATGATTAAATGGAAAGCAGCGGTGTTACTCATTTAGTGAAATTTTAACGTGGGCCACTCCAACAATACCAAAATGCTGATAGAGAGGCTGATCTTCGGCAAAATGACTGGTCAGAAGCGTGAGCGGATCAGTGACTCCGAAAGCCGGGGATATACCTGATTATTTTTGCTTCTCGGATGTTGGAGCATGTTACCTGTAAATTGTACCTTATCATTTTTGTTTATTTTACTTTTTGTCGGTTCTAAGCGTCGTGTCGCTTCGTTTCTCTGCAGGTCGCTTTCAAGTTTCCAGTCGCTGTACTTTTTGCTTAAAGCGCGATTCCTTGCGTCCGTTCATCCTACCGGGCATCCGGGCCGATGGCTGATTCAACCCGCGCTACGAAAGCATCGACCGGACTCCTGCAGTGATGATTTCACCAACTGAACGTAGCCTGAGAGGAGAGTCAGCGTACCCTCAATCATATTCCTTTACAGGAAGTAATTACAATACTTCTATCTGTATAGTAGGGTACGGCCAGTTCCGGGATTTTTACAGTTCAGATGCAGTGTGCTCGTCTACGAGTAAGGAAGGTCAAAAGTAATCTATTGTGCACATCCGCAAAGGAAGTTAGACAAAGGTCATACAGTGTTGGAAAACAGGAATTTTCTAAGTAAATCGAAATGGCTGACGGGGATTTCACGGTACTTCAGATTTCCCGATCTACCAGTACTGTGTATTGTGTGTGAAACACAGAGGCAGGACTGTACAGTCACTAACCGGGATCATAATCAATTATTGCAGGTGAGGTTGTAGCATCCTGTTCATTACGACTAAAACTGGAACAGATTACCGGCTTTCTCCCACCTTGGTTACTTCCACGAGCAATAAAAGACGGCAGACGGAAACGTGAAAATTGTCAGAGCCGTTACATACAATGTCATGGAATGTTCTTCTGCGCTTTGCTCTTTGGAACTTTTCCTTTTGTATAGTTCACCGGCAGCAACGCGCCGTGTTAGAAACTAGTAATGTTCAACGACAGCAGCAGAAGCTTTTCCACTTTACCCGATAATGGAACAGCAGGGCACACGGCCGACGGCGCAGTCAGAGGTCACACTTTGTCAACCAGTCTGATTACCTTGACAGTGATCCCGTTAGCGTTGAGTTTTGCTTTGCTCCTCTTGCTGCTTAAAGACAAGAAGTTGCAGACGCCCTTCAACGTGTATATCATCGCCTTATTATGCAGCAACTCCCTCTATGTCGGAATTGGCAATCCAATGTCAATTCTCGACGAATATTACGGATACTGGTGGATGGGATTTACAGCCTGCACCGTAAAGATCTACAACACCTTCATCATTTCGTCCGTGGCGGTACACGTTCATGTGCTCATCAGCATAAATCGCGCCTGGGCGCTCTTCTGGCCGGTGTCATACAAGAACCGTCACACCACCCGTGTAGCCGCGTTACTCTGCGTAGCCGTCGTGGTGTACCTCCACGCCCTGCTAATGCCGGCAGTTGTAATCGATGCCCTGTACTACCGCGCATCGCACAGTAAAGCCTGCTATCTGGACACCAAAGCCCAGTTTACCTGGACGATGATCATGTCGGTGTGGGTGTTCGAAGTGCCCAAACTATTCATTCCGGTGTGCTATCCGTTGCTCCTGTGGAAATCTGTCCAGAGGAGGCGGTGGCGCCGTGCGGTACAGGATGCTGCACCGGATGGACTGCCAAATCTAAGTAGGTCCACAGGGAACTCGGGCCCGGCGAATCAAAGGCGAGAAAGCAAGTCCCAGGCGTTTATCGTGCTCACCCTTTTCACACTGAGTGCTACGGTGTGTTGGACACCGAGTATGGTATACTACCGGTTGGCGGCTTTTGTGCCGCTGAGCACGATTGCGACCTTGCATGAAGTACACGAGGCCCTGTCAACGTTGCTGCCCCTGCTCGATCCATTGTTCTTTGCGTTGAGCATCGCCAGTTTACGAACAACGGTAGTCCGTATAGTCAAATGTCGGCTGTCGCCGTAAAGGATGCGGAACAAGCATTGCATTTTACATTACTATACTAATGTTAAGATATACCTAACTGCCAGAACGACCCAGAAGTCGCTATTAACGGGATTCGAGCAGCCTCAGAATAATCACTACGAAAGGTCACTAACTGAACTACGGACACTTCTAATCAGGCCCCGCACTTTTTCGTAGGAGTGATGTTGCAAAAAGTTACTCAAACTATCTATACTTAGTCTATTTTATGTCCCTTCGAGCCCGACATGGTCGCAAGCGATGTCTACCCGTTCATAGTATTTGCCGGTTCTGATATGACTGATGCTGTTTCCACCGGCTTACATTTATAACCCATATTTCTAATTTGTGGTTGATAATACTGCATACACTGTGTGTATTTTATCTATTCCTTTCTGGTTATTTTACATACAGCTTTGGCAAGAATGGATTATCCTACTGTACTGATGCATTTATCTCCTGATTATCCCAGTTTTTTCTCCCACATTCAGTGTCTTGTTCAACAAGATTGTTTAACAATTCGAAACTGGTTAAATGCAATTAAATGCAATTATTCCCTTGCTCGTGTTTCTTATACCTGCATTCCAGAAGACTTACTCACGTGGCATGCAGTTTGCAAACTACCCATATTTCCAGCTCACCTACTGTAGGTCCTGCATTTTCTGAAAGTAGCAGTGCACCGCGGTATTTTTTTAGAATACCGTCAATGCCGCCAGAAACAGAAAACCTTGCCAGCATCAAGCCCTAAAGTAAATATACGACAATGGCGTGAAGTGCTGTAGTAACCTTTGTGCTATTAACGAAAGTACAATCGCTGAAACTGTTAAAAAATGTCGAAACCGACAATCATCGCTCATTCAAATAACAAGTTAACAAGATTCGATCCAGATTCTATGGTCGCAAACACTTAGAAAACGCAAACATTTCTATATGATATCTACGTCATACTTACTGTTCTTTCAAATGCGAAGCATCTTCCAGTCTTAGTCAACAGTCAAGCACGATCAGTGCGTTAACCGAATTTAGGGAGCGCCGCGGTATGGACTGTACCGTAGGTTAAGCTCGGTCTTTTTCTTATTGCGGTACGACAGGAACAACAATGCAGCCCAGTGTAAATCAGAAAGTGCTTTTGCGTTAGACTCAGTTTTCGTGCGTGCTTCCGCACCACACTAGTCAGCATAATGAAATTTGTTTTTGCTTATTTAATGAATTATGAATTTGCTTACTTGATTTCTCTCCGGTGAAGGGAGGAAGAAGTACAAGGCGGTTAAAACAACCAATACAAAAGTAACCAATTTTAAGGTGATACATAAGCGCCTGTCGGAGCTGAATGTGAGGAGTCTCCTCAGAGAAGACGGTAAATATGTAAACATAAATAAATTTTAAAAGTAATAGAAAAAACTATATATGTAAATTAACAGAACATTATTATTATGTCGAATAACAACAGCAAAGAAAAGCGAGCAATAAAATGAAATTAACTCAAACGCAACTGTTAATACGCTATATTTTGGTTTTCGATGTTTATAACTATGCTGTTGAGCGAAATCTCTAAAGCAACTAATCCGAGTGAACGAGGTCCTTGTCCGATACGTCAAACAGCGGAGCAACTGAAGAAGATGGGACAGACGGAACACAGTTCCAAGGGAAGAAGCCGTGCTCCTATCCAGAAGCAATCTCGATCCAACCAGCACCCGTCAGCACAACCGGCGGACGAACCTGAACGCAGCACTCCACTGGGTGTTTGCATACATCGAAGGCGTCCGACTATGAGCACGTCTTTTGCCAGAGAAGTGAGGGACATGTGATAGTGTACTGTAGCAGCACGCTGTGCTCTGATTTCGAGCTTTGGTCCCGTATTGAGTCGGCGCATTCCTTTTCTCGAAATCTTTTACTCCGCGATACCTTCATCAAAAGGCAAACTTGTCGGCCCATGTCTAGGAGGTAAGTAGTCATTCCCATGGTTCATAACGGCGTGGGAATTTGTTTCATTTCTTCGTGGCAAACGTGGCCGATGTTTTTGAAGCTATGAAATACTTTGATTTGAAATGACCTCACAAATGGTTTCCACTTGTAACTGACGGTCCCAGCAGTTATCAGAATGCCTGCCCGGCCCTGCCGACACACAGGAACAGATGGAACTCCTGATGCAGCGAGCACAACGTTCTCCTGTGGGACGTTGCAGCCGAATCCACCCAGGTGAGTCTATGACCTTTCCTAGTCCTTTTTGTAGCGTTCGCTAATCGTTTTTTGTCTGCTGCATGGATTTTGGGATGCCTGACTTACGGAATTAATAACACACTAAACTATCTGAGAATGTGTTCATTTAATTTAGGTTATTTGGTGTAGTGCTTCTTTATCCTGTTATAATTCGTTGCACAGTCAGTTTTTTTAAATTTTAAATCTTTATTTATTTTCTTTAAATTGATATCGTTTTGTTCTAGGACAAGGTGCGGAACATTGCGTTGATCCCGCTCGTCATTCATGAAGAGGAGCTATAAAAGATCATTGCCGATCTCGCCCAGTAGGTCTCGCCGCGACATCCTTTTACACTGTCGGTCAGAAGACTGTTGAGCAGGAGCATAGCGCGACCTTCTCCTGTAGCATCAACCAACCGAATACAGCCTTGCGCGGGGAGCATGCAGTGCAGCACGGAAGTTCCAAATCTGACGCCCTAGCTGTACGAGTTAAAAAATGTCGCAGTCAAGAAAGCTTGAGATCAGGAACCACACATTAAATCGTCCTTTCAGTTTGGACATGTGGTTCTTCTCGAAGGCAGCGATCCACGTCCGTTACTCAATGGTTTTACTGAATGTGCCTCAGTAATTGGAATGCGCAGTTTGCTCAGTTGTGAGCCCAGTATTTAGATTCGGAATGTCAGTGTCCTGTCCATCTTGGCCCGCGAAATGGACCGAAGCATGAGCACCCGAAGGAAGTTTTACGACTCTAAGTCTGGCTGGAATTCTCGGATCTCCGAACTGTACTTTGGCACCCTGGCAACCATTGAAACTTGTATGTGGTGTATGAGCTCTGGGTCTCGTAAATGTCAGAGAATGGGTGTTCTCGAATGTGCCTTAGCGATAGCTTAGATGTTCTGTCTCTAGCAACCATTGTCCAGTGATTTAGTCTACGTTTACCGTCTTAGCAGAAAGCTGGTTATATTATAATAAAGTGTAATATACCAGAACACGCTATTTTAGATGTCTGCATTCAGTGCCATCTTGTCTGCCACTTTATGAAGTTTCTTGGTTGGTTTCGAATGCCATTGCAGCCTGAAAGTGGATCAATCCCAGGACCACTTGTCCCTGTTACAGGGCTCTGTCCGTTATCAACGTCACAACACCGTCCCATCTCGGGAGGATTAATTTTGTCGTGCACTCCCTGAAGGAGTCTCCCACCAAGATCTGGGTCGAACGTTGAATTTCTCTACGATCCTGACGATATGGACTATCGATCAATTTTTAACAGCACTGGGACCATTGAATACACGATTAGTATGTCTACTCACCGAGCTACTTGTGGTTGCCCCAACCATCTCATTTCTGTAACGAATCCTCACGAGCAATTATAGTGTTCGAGCTTCGAGTTACGAGAACTGGCATCGCTTAACCGTATGCCCTGGAGTTCAATACTCAAACCGTTGGCGATCATTCTCTCCTTCTGCGAGCCATCTTTCCAGAATCAAGACTGTGATATGGCATTGTATTGTCCTATTGTCTTTGGTACGCTGTATTATTACGAGCTGTGATTTGCAGTACTCTCGAGTTCAGCTGGCGATGTGTATTTCGACACATCACAACTGGCTAGAAGGATTTTTGAGGTTGCTTGATCCCTTGGTCAGGGTTGACCCAGATGACGTGGGCATTGAGTCCAATCTTATCAAGCTTTTTCGGTTCAGTCCGGATGCGATCCGGTGGGATACGTGGCTTGACGTGTTCGATAATTACTGCGAGATGGCACAGGTACAAGAAGAATCACCTGTTGAATTCCCTTATACAATATTTTGATACAAAGTTTGAATGACGAAGTTTAATTGTTTATACTTTATTGTTAGTAACATCCACGCATACGTGAGAGCTATGTTAAATCGCACGATCTTTTATCACACCTTGTGGAACGAAGCGTTCACTGGGAAGAACCTGCTCGTAAACACTGAAACGCAAATCTTCCAGATTAGTACGAGACACTCCCATTTTCCAATAAAACGATATATCGCTGTAGTGGTCATCTTCGATTCCACGCTCTTGGAACCAACGTAATTTGTGTTCGACTAGGTTATCGCTCGAATGAGACCCAACCAACAGCCGCCGGATCCGCCTCAGTATCTTGACGCAGAACTCGAAGAACTGGACAACTGGTCGGTTGAGGCACTCTCACATTAACATAGAAATCCATCGCTTTTCAACTGTGCTACAAATGATAGCATAGCTTTTGAATGGGCGTAGTGCGAAAGGAACAACCGCCGCAGGTATCTCTTAACCGATCGCATGCGTTTTGAAAACCCTTTTGAAAATTGTGAGTGAAAACGGCAACTCAATTTCAATTAGAAAGTTCGCAATATACTGTGCCAGTACGGAATAGAACATATGACCACTGCGCCAGGTTATCGTCAGTCCAAAGGTCAAGCAAACGCTAAAGTCTTTAAAATAGGAATTGAGAAGAACATGCAATGTGGTAAAGGTTTTGCTGCAGAATTATACACAGAGCATGCCGAAAATTGCACCGTCCGAGTTGCTATCAAATCGCAAAGACAGAGCATTACTTGATCTTGTCCATCCAAAAGAAGCTAAGTGGATTCAACTGGAACGCAGTGTCGAAAGAGCCACGTATGGCGCAGTCAAAATAACCAGATAACGAAGCGAAAAAGGCCAAATTCAATGAATACATAGTGCAAACGCCTAAGCCAACAGTGACCTTTGGAGACGCTGAAGCCGCCAATGCTGTACTGAGCGAAGCGCAAAGCTTAGTACCTGGATGTGTTCGTAAATGAGGCGCAATGCTTGGTAGGTGCACCCGAAGCGTGCGCGAAGCTTGAAAGCTGCACAGACAAAAAAGGCTACCAACGCTACACCGAGAAAAGAATAAGCGACGTGCCTCTTCCCGTTCAAACTAACACGAATGCGAAGAAAGCAGCAAGAACGGCTCCCACAGTTCCTGCAGTAGCACCTGTGCGAGCGAAAGAACCGATGTGAAGTGCGCCTTTAAAGAAACCGACAGCGTGGGCTTATTGAAAAAACCTCATTGCGCTGATTTAATAGTTTTACCGCGTTTTTGATAAGATTGCTGTGCTATCCTTACCAGCTATAATCAGCAAGACGGCAAAAACCTTACTGAGGTAAGTTAGTTGAATATACCTCTTCTTTTCTGAAGCAGTCGCATAAAGTTATGTTAAACGTTTTCTATTATCGTTATTAGATTGCTTGAATTACGCCTAAACTTAATCGGGAGAATGCTCTTATGATGTCTGGTGCCTCGGAGGGTACCGCCCACTTTGTAGAAAATGTTATGCCAGTGTTCTCGGTAAAGATCACTGTCGTGAATCGATGGCACAACGATGTCAGATGCGATCGACGAGCGAGCAATGGCCTGTTTAACAGCGTGCAAATGCATAAAAGCATAAAGCCCTTCCATGGAGACCAAAACAGGACTGTGGTTATGCTCCTCTTGACTTGCGGGAGGAAAATCGTAGAAGGACTGTGAGGCTAGCTGCAGCGTGAAGTAATGGGAGTACAGTCAGCTGGATGTGCAGAGTACGCACAAGTACCGCAGTAGAACTATGTTCTTCAGCATTACGTGTTACGAAATTTCCAGTAGGTTAAAATAACTCTGACCACAAGAAAGCAATGCATTATCATTGTATCATTCATCACGACTCACCCAGGCATTCAAAAGCCGGAGTTGATTTGCGATTAACCGCACCAGTTATATAGCATTACACGGATAAAACAACCACTAGAAACCCCAATAACAGTAAGAAAAAATGTGTAAAATAACACAGACGTGTTTGGAGTTTACAGAAGGTACAGTACACAGCCACAGCGCAGCTGTCGCAAACCAGGCAGAAAGCTGACGCAGTTGAAAGTTCTCTTTACAACCTGCATATAGAAAACAGTGAAGCAGAAACTCCTACTTTGACGATTTGAACCGCGCCGCAACGCATGATGCAGCGGTAACTCCGAAGCGATGCTGTTAATCGTACTGCTAGTTGCTCAGCGACCATAATTAACGAGATCGATATCTGTAGCAGAGGAAACTCGTTCACGTACCACTGCCACATTCCAGGACAGCAAAACTGCGGTCAAAGCACGCGTGCTTTGCACATACTCAGACTGCTTCAACTGCCGTCACGTCGTTGGATGTCGTTAGCACGTACACGAGCATAGTCACTGGTCAGTTCTAGTCGGCAATAGCTGTTGACAGTTAGTTGAACAGTTATACGTTAGCGGCAATGGTTGTTTAAACTCAGCATGACAACATGACGGGAAGTTATGAAATGCTGTGCGCGATAACTGGGGCCAGTAACAGTAATTCAGAGGTCATCATATCTGTGGGAAGATTCGTAAGAAAGTATCATGTGTATGATAACTGATAAGCATATAATTTACTAATTACTACAAAGCTTACAGCACCACCAGTGTTCTAACAAGCACGTATTACGCATGTTCAATGCTACGTGTATACTGCTTTTGTACATGGCTGCAAAACTTTTCACAGATGCTGGTATTTCTGTTTTTTCCGATTTCTGATTCAAGCGGGGCATTACTGTATTCTTGCCGAATACGGTCAATGCCGCTCAAAACAGAAACTCGGCCAGCGGTCACGATGAAGAGCGCTTGTAAGAAGTGCTTTACTGTACCACAATCGCTTACGAACAGAGTAGTTAAAAAACTGAATATGTTATTATAATGTAAAGTTGTAAACCACACCATATATGGCTCAAGTAGCGTACAAGTAATGTATGCTAAATTATAGCCTTCTGCAAGGGAGAACTACTGGGTGGGGAGTCGAAGATGCGAAACAGTCTGCCGCTTGCCTGAGTGTCATTGGTCACTCAACCGATCATGAAATCTAGCTCACTATGAAGCATTTTTCATCTAGTTTCAGAATCGGGTACGATACCCAAGACCCAAGTTCATATTTCTGGCTGAACCGCAATACTTAAATATTTAAACCGGTCCAGGAATTAATCGTGTCCTCTGGACACCGGTTTATTTTCCAGTGAATTATTCATACTGTTACTTGTACCGAAAGACTGCGATATAAGTGTGGAGTTACTTTTCTGAAAGAAGCTTAGTGTATGGGCAGTTTATCCTGAGTAAACTCAGTTCACTAGTTGCTATCGTAACAGCGCAAATAAAATCACAACTGCCGAACAGTGCACAAATGCAACATAAAAAGCTGGAGCAGCAAACGTCAATGTCTGTGCCGGTCTATGCTGTGCGCATTTCGAGATGCATCTAAGGACTTAGGATTGCCCCATTACTAGACTACACAAAAAGGAGCAAAAGAAGATTTTACTGCTACCGGCAGATATCAAAAGATATTTGTTTTAATAAACCCAGTTTTAAATGTATAAAATCTTCAAACATTTCCATGTTTCGGACGCCCCTCCGGCTGCTCCCTCTAGAAGCACAGAACATTTGTCGACTGTTTTCGACGGACCATATCGTACACTTTCAAATTTATGGTACTGTTACGGAATCCGGCTCCCGCGAAAGTTGCAGCATGACGCGAAATGAAAAACAAAGTTTTCTGTTACCACTGTTGGAAATAATGGTCTGTTGCTCGGCCCGTGGTTGATTACGAAAGGGTAGTTCATCTCATCAGAAAGTACGCATTCTGCGCTTTAAAACGAGATATAAATAACAAGTATCCTAATGCCCAGTAACTGGCAGCAAAGACGAGAGCATTTTCGCATCTTCGTCTCCCCACCCAGTATTATTCAAAACAGACCATATAAACATCCCTGTGCAACTGAAACTGGACTAATAATAATAAATAATAATGGTTTATTGTCTAATGCAACGGGGCAGCGCCCCTTCAAGGCAACAGACAGCGGTTACGGTGGCACTGA